>JAASGD010000764.1:0-16814 GCA_023334115.1 Globisporangium megalacanthum | reverse complement strand
TCTCGCTCATGGTGTCGACGAGCGCGAACGGAGCAACCGAGACGACACCCGTGACGCCAGTGACCGGATCGTGTGCTTGTCGATCGGCTTCGTCGTCCACGACAACAGCAGTTGCTTCTGCTGCATCAAAAACGACACGAGAGAGAAGCTCCACCTCCACCACCGAGAAGCGTGTGACTGCCAACACACCAGAGAACAACAGCAGCAGCAGCGAGACTATCAACATCAACTTCGTCGGCGACATCGAGGCGTTCCCGTACCACAGTGCTGTGAATGCGAGTGACGGCGACCTGAGTGTCTTTCTGCTGTGCCTCGAGGCGATCCCACGTGGCGATGGTGGCTCACATGCCAACGACACCAGAAACACAATCGACAACAACGACGACACTCATGCTGACGGCAACTCTGTCGACCCGACTGCCACGATGGCCATGCGTATCACAGAAACCGTGTCGACGGCAATATGCGCGGCTGAGTACGCTTACTGCCGAGGGTACCGCGCCGTCGGTGACGACTTTGCTGCTCGCATGCAGAGAGACCCGTCGTCGTTTGAAAGGACGGAGGCAGTATCAATCGAGCTGCTCGAGGACGTCGACGCCGACGTCTTTCCGTTCTTCTACGCGGTGGACATGAGCAAAGGCGACGCTGATCTGTGCGCGTCGTTGTGCGACGATGTTTCACATGAGGAACTGGCACTTGAAGCCCGTATTCAGGTCGTTGTCGAGCGAGTGAGTGGCAAAGTCAGCAGCGCCAACACCAACAGCAGCAGCAACCACGACGGCAGTGAGGAAAGCGACAACCAAACCGACGGAGTGGTGCACTGGTCGTCGGTCGAGTACGCGAGCCAGCTCGGGTACGTCCCGATCGTCACGCACTTGCTGAAGGAGTGTTTCCAGTCACTCCCGCGAGTCCCACGCTTCGAGCTGATCAAGCGAGCGCACGCGCGCCAGCGAGAGGAACGCGAGTCGTCCACGGTTGGCGTCGGTGGGGCTGGTATCGCGCGCTCTGGCGGCGCTGTTTCTGCGTGAAGTTGTCCATCAAACCGACCGACACCACCAGTGCTGCTGCTCCAGTCGCACTCCTACTTCCAATCAAGTCAGCTACCCACTTCCATACCTCTGTAACTACATATACGAACTGGTACCACAGGCGTAGATCAAAGGAGAAACGCATGCATTTCATGAAGGACAAGGTGCTGTCAGCCTATCACGAACGAGGGAGAGACTGGTCGACACGAGCACCAGTGCGCTGGTGGGCGTTCCATGATGGCCGCTCGCCAGCTGCTGGGCCCCGCTACTCGCCACTCTCGTCTTCCTCCACGCCACTAGCTTCATCTGGCTGCCTGCCAGCCACACGCCTGCCAGCCACTCTTCTCCCAAGCCTACTTGCCGCCACCCTTCTTGGCCGCCGCCTTCTGCATCTTGACCGCCTGCGCGTTCACCTTGGCTTCACGCACGAACGGGAGGAACGTGACGCCACCCATGAACGGCACGAGCACCTCGGGCACGCGCACACCGTTCGCGTCCTGGTAGTTCTCGAGGATGCAGCAGACTGTGCGCGTGGACGCGCAGAGCGTCGAGTTGAGCATGTGCACGTACTTCTTCTCGCGCTGGTTCTCCTTCTTCACGCCGCAGCGGATCTCCATCGCACGTGCTTGGTAGTCCGTGCAGTTGGACGCCGATACGAGCTCGCGGAACTCCTTGTAGGCCGGGAACCACGCTTCGAGGTCGAACTTCTTCGTCGCCGCGTTGTTGAGCTCGCCCGAGACAATATTCACGACGCGGTACGGCAGCGCGAGCGACTGGTAGAACGCCTCAGCGTGGCGGATCATCTCGTCGTGCATCGCGGCCGAGTGCTCCGGCTCCGTGATGCAAAACTGCTCCATCTTGTCAAACTGGTGGACACGGAAGATCCCCCACGTGTCCTTCCCGTGCGACCCGGCCTCTTTGCGGAAGCACGTCGAGAAGCCGCCGTACCGGAGCGGCAGCGCGCTCTCTTGGATCCACTCGCCCTTGTGGAAGCCGCAGATCGGCTGCTCGGACGTCGCGATCAAGTACTTTTCGTCTTCGCCCACGACTTTGTAGAGCTGCTCGTCAAAGTCGTCGAGCTGCGCGACTGACGCCATCACGTCCTTGTTCATAAAGTACGGCGGCTTGAGCAGCTTGTACTGGCGCGCCATGAGGAACGACGACGCGTACGCCATGAGCGCCTGCTCGAGGAGGAAGCCGTAGCCCGTGAGGAAGTACGCGCGGTGGCCCGCGACCTGCACGCCCCGCTCCGGCTCGTACCCGTCGATGCGGTGGAGCACTTCGTGGTGGAAGTGCAGCCCGTCCTGCTGCAGCGGCGTCCCCCACTCGCGCACAATCACATTCTCGTCTTCGTTGTTCGACACGGGCACCGATGGGTCCACTGTGTTGCCAATCTTGGGCAGCTCGCGGTCCACCTGTTCCTTGAGCGCGTCCGCCTCCTTCTTGAGCTCCGGGATGCGCAGTGCGAGCGCCTTGCGCTGCTCGCTGATGGCCGCAAAGTCCTGCTTCGCTTTGCTCAGCTCCTTGATCTGCGCCTGGAGCGCGTTCACCTGCATCTGAAGCGTCTCCACGTCGCCCTGCTTCTGGCGCCACTGCTCGTCGAGCGCCAGCACCTCGTCCACGAGGTCCACGTTCAGGAAGCGCTTCGTCTGGTCCGCGCGCACCTGCTCCGGGTCGCCGCCGCGCTCCTTGCGCAGGCGGTTGATGTCGATCGGCATCCTGGCGCTCGCTAGTGAAGGAAGGAGGAG
Organism: Globisporangium megalacanthum; assembly: GCA_023334115.1. Classification (NCBI taxonomy): domain Eukaryota; phylum Oomycota; class Peronosporomycetes; order Pythiales; family Pythiaceae; genus Globisporangium; species Globisporangium megalacanthum. The sequence continues at coordinate 14,038 of JAASGD010000764.1, read as the reverse complement.
GGAAGGAGGGAGGGGGTGACTGCGACTCGCTCGTCAAACTCAATTGTGGTCAGGAAGAGATCCAGTGGTGTCGAGGGGCTTTCGTGAAAAAGCGAGACTCGATTCGAAAGCTCTGAGCCAAATTCTGTTCAGATGTCCAGCACAAACTTTTGGTCTTTTGTGACGTTACGGTCCACTTGAAGCCACAAGAACTCGCTCAGGTCGGACCATGGGACATATGGCATGCGCTGTCAATCGTTGCCTCTCGTTCTCTCTCTCACTCTTTCTCCTCTCGCCACACTCTCCAAAGCCCACACGTGCACTCACAACAGTGTGCTGCGCGCGTGTCGGTCCTGCGTCGCAGAGAAGCGGTCCACGACCGTGTTCGCGTTCGTCGCCCCCTTCGTGAGCGTCGCCAGGAACGCCACCAAGAGCGCATCGTTGTACTCCTGCACACATTCCCCACTAATCAGTCACCAAACCACCAGCACCACAGGTGCCCTCTCTCTTCCACAAGCCCAAGCACCACAATCACCTGAAGGAAGGACGCGTCGAAGCTCTTGGACGTCATCGCTGGGAGCTGGTTACAGACGCTCGAGATGTGGCGCAGCAGGTTCCGATCCATTGGTGCGTCACCTGATAGCCAGACACACAATCAAACGATCAATACTCGGTTTCCCACTGCCTCCCATCCGCCTACAGCGTCCGCACCGTTCTTCATGGCCTGTAGGAACCGGACGAGCACGTCCACTTGGCGGTCGAGCATCTTCATTGCGTCGCGTACGTTCCCCAAGTACGGATGCACTATGGAGTGCACGCAAGCCACACACACAGTCCCCCACTATATCAGTACGCGCGTGCTTCATACCCCCCCCAGTGGTCCAGTGCCCAACGTGAATCCGTACGCGACGACTTGGAGCTGTCGCCAATCGGCGCGATCTTGGAGATGTGGTCGACCGAGATGCCCTCCGTCTCTGACGTCTCAATCTTGAACGGCGCCTTCACAAACAGCATCGTCGGTGTGCCGTTGAGCACGTGGAGCTCCGACTCGAAGAGCGTGATCGGGAGCTTCTTCTTCGTGCTCAGGGCTTTCGACACGGGGTCCAGCAGCATAAACAGCGGACTCTCGTTGAACTCCATGATCTGAGTGGACACGAGAGAGCTTGTAGCGTTAGTACCTTCCGTCTCTAGGCTCTTGAAACACAAGACACACGTGCGCACCGAGCGGTGGGTCGTCAGGTCGCTCGGCTGCACCTTCGAGCCGACAGTGTACCATCCGAGCAGCTCAAAGCCAGGGAACACCTGTGAGACTGTATAGGAACGTTTCCCACACGCGTGTACACACAGTAAGCACGTAGCAGCTGCTAGTACTGCAGCAACAGCAAGCGAGAAAGAGGACGCCAGCCATCGTCCTTCTTCCTCCTCCCAACAGCCTCCAAGTCACCACCAGCACTCCATTTCAACTACTAAACGCACACTGCTGGATACGCGACGTGACAAACTCCTTGTCGAGCTGCACGTCGCCGTTCACAATGTCGTACTTGAGCTCGAACGAGTCGTAAACGGCGACGTCGAGGCCGCTCTGCACACCGAAAAGCGCGCCAATGACCTGCGGCGGAGAAGTGCCGGGTGCGCATCCGCGGCGCTCGCGCGTAAAGTGGTCAGCGGCGTTCATGAGCACGAGAGGATGCAGCTGGATCTGGCGCTCTCCACCGCCGCTACCGCGCTCCTCGCGCTGCACCATGGGCTCCTCGTCCGCGGCACGCATCTCCATGTCCTCCATGCTCGTCTTGATGTGATTGAACCCTTGTTTTGATCTCTTCGTGAAGAAAAGGTGTCGTTGCGTAAATTTCGGCTTTTTCGAAAAAAAGAAAAAATATCTTGTAGAATTAGAATTAGAACTTGTTTTTGTTGAGTATTTTTTCACGGTAGTGATTGAAAATTTGGGTGACATGCTCTTGGTCGCCTTAAAGCTGACCCCAGCACTACTGTAGAAGGTGTCTGGGGTAAGCTTGAAGCCCACAACAATGTTGACCATACCATAGCTAGGTAAAACTAGTGTCGTCACAACAGGACTATGACCACAAGGTCAATGAAGTTCGCTTGGGTTGAGTGTACAGTACACAACTCAACAATTCGTTTCAGTATACAAACTGAATATAGATTGGTAGATCTGTCAAGTGAATCAAGACGACGGGATTGGTCAAAATCGATCTGTAATTAGACTAAACATTTAAAGAATTATTTGGGTACTCGTTTTGTCACCGACCAGTTATTAATGGTTTTTCTTTTTCATGCGCAAATTCTAATACTGTATTGATTCAAATTCACACTTTACCCAGGAGCTACATTTCTCGTTCGAGACACCAACTGTGGTGTGTATGGTGGGTCGCGTCGGTGGTCCCAGCGTGCATCCAGTTTTAGGACCGTTTGTATCGCGTGCTGAAACCTCGGACACGACACGACATCGCATGCACCAGCAATAAACCAGTCTCTCGCCAGCACTTCCGCACCTCACTCACTCATCAGCGACCGCTGCTGTCCCGCAGGCTCTCCACTGTGCATGCCGCATCGCTGACCCGACACCTCGCTGACCGCTTCTCCGCCCACCCGCGTCACCCACCCACACGCCCACCCATGGCGACGACGGATCTTTCCGACGAGCTCATTTGGGCCCTCGATGTGCGTGCGTCTATTTACGGTCGCATGGCATCCTAAACTCTCTTTTTATAGGAAGCCGCGACGTGTGAGCTAACGGTTTCCACCACTGGCATCCTCATCCTCATGCTATTGCTCACGTTCACGCAGTCGTTCATCCAGAAGGAGGAGCATGCGGACGCCACCACTGCGCTTTCACTCGGTCCGAACCATTTCCAGCACTTCGGTGCCACCACCACCACTGCCGTGGGCGCAATGATCGAGACCGATTACGTCTACGGCCGCGCGACCGAGCAGGTCCGCGCGTCGCTCGCGGCCGAGCCGCTCGAGTACTATGAGCGCGAGAGCGCCAGCAGGCATGGCGACTCGGTCGTTGAGATTGGCGCAGACGGTACATTTGAGCTGCTCGACCCCACAGACCGGGAGGAGCGCACAGACAAGCTGAGCGGGCTCGCGCACGAGCTGCCGCCCACTCTGTTGCTCCTTGACCACAGCACTGGCCGGAGCATCAGTGACGACACGGACCAGTCATATTCAAGGACGTCGGACCAGTCCGCACTGGACTCACCACCGCCAAGTCCGCTCGCTGGCTCGTCCGTCCGTGTGACAGCAGACGCCCTTTCTCTCGACGCTGAGCACCCCAGCTACGAGCAGCGCATCGAAGCGACACTGAGTGGCAGCATGAGCAAGCACCGTGGCCTGGAAGGGAGCGGGAGCTCGAGCACAGCCGCCGAGAGTCCGACGCAGGAGCTCCCGCCGCCGCCATTCACGATGGACGACATTGGCCACTTTGACGCGCACTTTGGTCGCGAACTGTACCTCGAGCAGCTCAGCAAGAGCTTCTTGGACGGCTCTGGCTCCAAGTCACTCGCGTCGTACCGGATGTCGTCGTACCACCGGATGTCCACGGCGTCGGACGTTATCAAACAGGGCTGGCTAGTGAAGCGGGCCGAGTTGATGCCGAGCTGGCACCGACGATGGTTCACGCTACGGCGGATGTGCGTGGCTGATTGATTGGCTGACTGGCTTGGATGGAGGAGGGTGGCGGTATGAAGGTTTGTGCTGACTGTGAAGGAACTGCCACCTTACTGCGCACACGCTACTACAGGCCGGAAGGACCGATGCTGACGTATGCGCGCGACAACTCGGCGTCGGCGCCCACAAAGACGATCCAGCTCAGCTCGACATCGCGCTGCCTCGTGCGCCCCAAGCTCTCGCGCGAGCACGAGTTCCGCATCATCACGTCCACGGACTCGTCGCGGCGCGAGTTCTCGCTCGTCGGCGCCTCGAACTTTGACATGACCGAGTGGGTGTGCTCGATCCAGTCGGCGATCAACGCCGGGAACAAGTCGACGTTCGAAGGTGCGACGCTACCCACTGTGTTCATTAGCGTGCAAGCACAAGCACAACCAGCTACTGTGGCACTCACAACGTTCTGTGTTGACGACGGCGTACAGGCTCAGAAGACTTCCAGAGGATATGGAACGACGCTGGCATTGACGGCTTCTTGCTGCGCTACGGCGTGCGCAAGTGCAGCTCTCGTAATCACCTGCAGACGCGCGTACTGGAGCTCAACTTTGCCGAGCAGACGATCACCAACTCGCGGCGTGGCGAGTCCCTCACGACGCTCCACTTCCACGACGTCTCAAAAGTCTCAGTCGCATCAGCGCGGCCGAACGGCGAGGAGCACGGCCTCGTGCTCGAGTTTCTCGGCCGCCACCGCTCATGGCCAATCTATCTCGACACACTGGAGGCACGCGACGACCTCCTCGGGATCCTCCAGAAGATTGCGGACAAAGAGGTGACCGGCGACGACCTGGAGCAGCGGCGGTCGCGATTGCTGCTCAAGACTGGGTTCATGGAACGCAAGAACGTAGCAGCTGATGTGCGCGTCGTCGGGCCGCACGCGACACTCAAAGGGCGGCTCTTTGTCTGCCTCTACGAGAACTGCCTCGTGCTGTACCCCGAGGACGGCGACATGAGCGCGCGGCCATGGTACGTCGTCACGCTCAAGGGCATGCACGTGACGTGCCGAGACGACAAGTGCATGCTGCTGCTCGGCCGGCTGGCGATGATCTGTGCGTCGCCCGAAGAGACGCTGCGGTGGTACAACGCTGTGCTCGCAGCCACTGCGCTCCCGCCTGAGGTCGCGGCGCTCGAGCTCCAGGAGCGTGTGAAGACCCGGAACGCGTTCCACGCGTCTGTGACGCGGCTGCGCAAGCTGCTGCAGGCCAAGGTGAAGCCGGAGCCGAGCGGCCCGCCAGCAGACCAGAAAGCAGTTGAGCTCCTCATGCGCGCACTGTGGCAGCTCGCGTTCCCGGGCGAAGCGTACACGTCGAACAGCGACCCACGGTGGCTCGAGCTCGGCTTCCAGCGGGGCGGGCCAGCGTCCGACCTACGCTCGAGCGGCCTGCTCGGACTCTACTGCCTCATCTACTTTGTGAACGACACGGCGTCCGGGGCTTTCCAGCGCATCCTCGCGCGCACACGTCACGGCGTGAGCGCCGGCAACATGAAGAACTACCCGCTCGCGATCGCGTGCATCAACGTCTCGTCGGTGCTGGCCGAGATGCTCGGGTTCGGACACGCGGGCACGCACTCGGCCAACTGCTCGTCGACCGCCATGAAGACGTACGTGCACTTGGTCGCGCAGACTGTGGCAGATACGCCGTTCGAGCGCGTACGCACAGCGTCGGTGGCGTCGTCACGCCCGCTGTCGTCGCTCGAGTCGTGGGACGACGTCCTCAGTGGCGCCGACAACCACGTGTTTGAAGACATGTTCTGTCTGCTCTTCCCAGTGCTCGACATGCTCTTTGTCGAGATGGGCGCGGTACGTGCACTCACGATACGCGGTGGTTGATGAGGAGGAGGTAGAGGGAAACATGACCGTCACTCACTCCCCTCGTGTCTGGTGTCTGGATGGCAACAGGGATACATGGAGTTTGGGCAGGTGGTCGCAGCGTTCCGACGGCGCGTTGACGTGATCTTTGACGCGCTCCCCAAGAGCATGGACGAGCTCGCAGCACTCGCAGCTGAGCCCTGCACCGACACGCTCGTGGACCCGCTGTTGCTAGGAAAGGCGATCAAGTGAGAGCGAGACAGCACGCTTGCGAGAGGGAGAGGCTGCGATTAGAGCGAGATAGAAACACGTCACGGTTGTCGTCACGGATGACGTCACTGGTGTCAACATAAGACCACCACACTACAGCACAATGTCCTTGGGCATCCCACCGTTGCCCCCCACGAGCGCAATCGCAGCACTCTCGTCCGCAGCCGACAGCGTCGACGGCGCGTTCGTCGCGTGCAGCATCGGGCCCGTCTTGTTCAGCGTCCCCTTGACTTTCGCCACGAGGTTCTTCACCTGCGGCGACGGCTGCAGCGCACCCGACTGCAGCGCCGGGAGCGCAAGCGCTGCCGCTGCGACCGCGCCGCCCGCCGGCCGCTTCATTGAGCGGCGCTCGCTTTTGCCACGCGACGCGTCGTCCATTTGCTTGCGCGCTCGCTCAATGTGCTTGTAGAGCGCCCCGCGGCTCACGCCCATGACCTCCGCCACGTCCGACACGCTGCACTTGTGCTGCACCACGAGCACGATCGCGCGCTCCTTGATGCCTTCCGGGATGAACGCGTACTGGCGCTTGCGTGCGCGTGCAGCGTCGCCGTCGTCGCCACCGCCGCTTACCAGGTCGCTGTGGACGCTGTCGACAGCGTCCATGACTGTCGTTTCCATCATGGAGACGTGCTCGTTGCCCGTAGGCCGCAGCGGTTCAAAGTGCTGGAGCTGGAGCGGCTGCTGCTGCTGCTGTTGGTGGTGGTGGTGGTGGTGCATGCTCTGCACATCATGGTGGAACCCGTTGTGGCTGTTGCCCGAGATGGCGTTGCCCACCACGTCCACGTCCGCTGCCGCAGCGGCGGCGGCAGCGGCCTCGGCTACTGCCTGCGCGTCCGCGAGGTGCACGGCTTCCGCCGCGTCTGCAAACGCGTCGTCGCGCTTACGCTTGAACGCGCCCGCCGCCACTGCTGCCTGGAGCTGCTCCATTTTCCCGCAAACTTGTGGTGCTCGCGTGCGACTTTTTCTCTGGCCAGCCGCAGTCAAAGTCGAATCGCTGTCGAATCGCTGTCGACTTGCTGTCGAATCGCGCGCCAAACCTCCGCTCAAGTGCGAAAGAATGCACCCTCTATCTTCGAACAAGTCCGAAAACCTACTAATTCCGAAACCCAGGTTTTCAGGTCAAAAAGCTCCATTCCTCCTCGTTTGGCTTCAACGCGGCTGACATGACGCTCCTCGTTCCGCTCGCCATGCTGCTCTTCGCGCTCTACGCGCACGTTCTTAACGACATGGGGCCGCTGGACATGTACACGCCGCCGCAGCGTTCGGCCAAGAACTCGCGCCACTTTAGCGTTTCGTACTACGAGGCGCGCGCGCTCTTCCGCACGCAGGCAACGGCCGCAAAAGCGACGCTCGTCACGCGTCCACTCGCAGGGCTCGAGTCGCTAGACGTGAGCATCGACTTCGCACTACTGCCCGGTGCGTCCGACCGCGCCGTTGTGCACGTGTCTGGCACACACGGCGTCGAGGGGTTTGCAGGCAGCGCGATCCAATCGGCGCTGCTCGAGCGCATTGCGGCGGCCGCAGGCGACAGCGGCGAGCAGGAGGTCGACCCGACCCGCCCGACTGTCATTCTCGTACACGCGCTGAACGCGTACGGCTTTGCGCAGGTACGTGGTACTGATAGTACTGCCAACACGTGCTGGTTACCGCCTCTGTACGTGCCGTCGATGCGCTAACAGTGGCACACTGGACACGCCACAGCTCCGTCGCTTCAATGAGCACAACGTGGACCTGAACCGCAATTGGCTCACGCCAGAGAACTTCACAACGCTCGCGACAGCGGACTCGAACGCGTACGGCTACATGGACGTGTTCGACGTGTTGAACCCGTCGACAATGACGGGTCTGCGGCACTCGTTCTGGGTGAAAGCGGTCTACTACCTCGCGACCGCAGGCTTCGCAGCAGTCAAACGCGCGACCGTGTCCGGCAACTATCAGTTCCCCGAGTCGATTTTCTACGGCGGCAACGAGCTGCAGCCGAGTCTCCGCATCCTCCGCGACTTCCTCACGGAGCACGTGGAGCTCGACCGCGTCCACGCGTTCGCGTTCGTCGACGTGCACACGGGACTCGGCCAAGCCGGTGTCGACACGCTCTTGACAAGCGCAGAGAGCGACGTCGAGAGGCTCGAGCAGGTCTTTGGCGACGTCGAGCGGAGTACCAAGAAGATCGTGGCGGTGCGGAGCAGTGGCACCGGGACCAGCAACGACGTCTCCCAGGGCTACGACGGCAGCTTCGGGTTCGTTGTCGACGGTGTCGCAGCGCTGCTGCCACCACGGAGCTGGAAGCGCAACGTGCTGCTCATGCAGGAGTTTGGCACGGTGGCGGGTCCGTTCGTGCTCAAAGCAGTCGTGGAGGAGAACTTTGCCTTCCACGCGGCGCCGGCCGAACGGCTCGCGTACGCAGAGAAGCTCCGCGACGTCTTTTATCTGCACAAGAGCCGCCAGTGGAAGCGGGACGTGCTGGCGCGCGGCTTGTCGGTCTTTGACCAGGTCTACAAGCATATTGGCACGTGCGCGTGAGGGCGTGATGAGGTGCTGGGTCAACAGTCGTGTTGACAGCGTGTAGTCTTTGATGTTGAAGAAAGTGAGGTGGCGTGAACATATGAAGTGTTGATGCCTTCGTTCCAAAAGCGAATGATTCTTGATCCTCCTCAACGTGGACAAGTGTACCCACCACACGTTCGCCTCCCTTCGCAGCTTCACTTTCGAATCTTTCCCATTCGCATCAGACTGCGGAAGCTGCGCACGCTGACACCAGCACCACCTCAACACAACGCGACACAAGCCAAATGCTCGGATTGAGCCGCACGCTCGCACTCTCGAGCGCCGCTGTAGCTGCGCTGCTGGCGCTGCTCTTCCACGCCGCGAACGACTTTGCGCCGCTGGACGCGTACCTGCCGCCCACTGCCGTGGACGTGTCGGTCGAAAGCCACTTCGCTGACTCGTACTACGACGCGCGCGCTCTCTTCCGCTCCCGTGCGCGGTCAGTGCCTGGTGCAGCGCTGCACTCGCTGCCGCTCCCGGGCTATGATCTCGAGGACCTGACGATCGACGTGGCGGTCGTGCGCGGCTCAAGCACCCACGCTGTCGTGCACATCTCGGGCACGCACGGAGTCGAGGGCTTTGCGGGCAGCGGCATCCAGTCGGCCCTGCTGCAGCAGCTGGCGGACGAAGGTGGTGCGTCTGGTACTGGCGGGACAGGCGGGACTGCTGCTGAGACGCCGACGCTCGTGTTCGTGCACGCGCTCAACCCGTACGGCTTTGCCAAGGTGCGTCTGTGTGTGGGTGGGTGCGTGTGTGGTGGTTAGAGAGTGTCTGACTGACGGAACGACCGCATTGACTCACTCACTGCTCTGTGGCACACACTCGTCATCACACGCTCGCACCAGCTCCGGCGCTTCAACGAGAACAACGTGGACCTGAACCGCAACTTCCTTACGCCCACTGAGTTTGAGCAGCGCGTCGCCATGGACCCGAACGCATTCGGCTACGTGGACATGCTCGAGGTGCTCAACCCGCCGGGTCCAGTGACGTGGACGTCGCTCGCGTCGACGCTGTACGGCGCTGTGCGTGGTGAGCTGATCCACGGCAAAGGATCGCTCAAGCGCGCGGCCGTGTGCGGCAACTACCACTTCCCTCATACCATTTTCTTCGGCGGCGTGGAACAGCAGGCGAGTGGCGCACTGCTGCAGCGCTTCCTGACGGAGCACTTGGACACGTCGAAGCTGGAGCACATTGGCGTGATCGACGTGCACACAGGCCTGGGGGCTCCGGGTGTCGATACGCTCATCTTCATCGAGAGTGTGGACACTGAGCTAGCGAGAGGCGTCTTTCCCGATACGAACATTGTCGACTCGAAGAACGCGACGGACGAGACGTCGAAGGGTTACGACGGCGCTGGCGGCTTCTTGTGCTACGGCATCTCGTGGTTCCTCCCGACGCACGTGAAGGCGATGTGTCTCGCGCAGGAGTTTGGCACCGTGCCGGCTTTTGCCGTGTTTCGGTCGCTCATTGCGGAAAACGCCATGTTCCACAACGCACCGACACGCCGCCTCCCGTACGCAGAGAAGCTACGGGACGTGTTCTACGTCCACAAGAGTATCCAGTGGAAGGCGGATATCATCCAGCGCGGTGTGCGAGTATTCAACCAGCTTAAGGCGTTCAGCGCCCCAGCATGAGCGAGGCAGCGACGTAACCTTAGTTTGATTGAGTCAAGGTTCAGAGGACGATGCTGAACATCGTTATGAGTAACACGTCAGTGACGTGCATACCAGTGATACTAGTATTATAGCCTACCTCACAGACAACCTGCACATATAATATATGCAGATTTTCTGTGAGGCATGCTTTCGTGTAACGGACGTACTGAATTGGCAGTAGCCCCTTGGCTCTCTCGCTTGTCCTCTCGTCTCACGAACGCAATCACCGAGCCTGCAGCGAGCAAGGCAACCGAAGTTACAGCAGCCGTGTTGGATTGTCTCAGTGACACAGAGCCAGTCTGCGCCAGAATGGATCAAGTCATCCAAGAAAAGCGCTGGCGTTGACCAAGTGGGGCGATCGCAGCAGCGCAAGGTTGCTCCGCCATCGTTGCAACCGTGATATTGACATGAACCGTACGACAAGACGCGTTTTTAGTAGCGTACGTCCACAACTCGGCGCTAGGGGGCTAGTTGGAGCGGTACACATCTTGCTGGACGACGGCCCTGGGTTAACCTCTTTTACAATACAACGTGCAGTCATGGTCGGTCGCGTCAAGTTGGTTCCTGCGTCGTTGTCGGTGTCGCTCTCTGTCGGCCGCTGTCGTCGTGCTGTATTCCAAAGTCACCCACTTGTGGCACGTGTCTAGCACCAGCATTTACCTCTCCAGCCCACGAATCTTCGCCACCGTCACGTTCATACAGGACGCGTTCACGAGCTGTCAACTACTGCAGCAGAGGCGGTGTGAGTCTGCCGACTCGGGCGTCAAACGAAACGCTGAGCTGTCAAAACGACGCTGCTGTCGACAAAGATACACACACCACCAAGGATTGCGGCTCGAGAGGCAACCGTTGCAGAGGCGAGTGACGACGCCGAGCCCAGCCGTGAATCAGCGGCACTGACAGTGCGCTCGTGGCGGCCAAGAGCTGACTTGCTCTATCGCGGGCGACCGATAGTGAGACTTTGTTGGACGTCGCTGGGAGCGACGAGTGACCAGAGGGTTCGAGCGCCGTGGGAACTCTCGAACCCTTAAAAGTTGACAAACCCACCAACAGAGGCGGCTAGTGCGAACTCCGGTGCTAGGCGTGGACAACATTATGCGCACCACTTTGTGAAAAACCAGCTGTCTAGCCCCGTCGTCTGCGTCGTGCATTTCAAACACGCTTGACAGCTCCGAGGCGGCTGGTCGCGTCTCTATAAGTCTATACTCGGTGGGATGTGGAAGTAATAGGAGTTGAAGGGATAAAACTGGCAGAGTGCTCAATCGAAGTCGACACCTGCAGAACCTGGGAAGCGACGCGTCGCGAGAGGTTGAGTTTTTGAGAGCGAAACCAACAAACACGGAGCGGCGCAGCGCGGCGTACCTCCCACTTCCGTCGCCCCCCTCGCTCAGATCTCCTTCTGCTCCGCCGCAAGCAGCAGTAACAAGCCTTCAAGCTTGACTCACGCCTCCTCGTCCCAATCGGACAGGAAACTGTCCAGGTCTCATGTCATCGCAATACAGCAACATGTTCCCCATTTGCTAATTGCAGCGGAAATGGAGTTTATGTGGGAACTGACCACATTCAAGCACAAATTCACTGAAAATTATCAAACCAAGCCGAAAAGAGCAGTCTTTTCGGCATGGTTTGAGCTGTTTGTGGTAACTAAGTTTGAGGTCAAACTAAGCATGGGTTGTCGAGCTATCGTACAGCGTGTGCATCCATTTCGTTGAACTCGGTCGCATTAAATCGAAATGACCGCGAAGCGGAAAACACAAAGTGACCAACATTCCAACTGCCAAAATGGTACACGGATTCGATAGTTTTTGCCTTGGCTCGCACCCACCAAAGCACCATACATTTTAACCGACTGTATTTTTTACATGATGCTCAGACCTTCTGAGTCCAGAAGCCACGTGGACGGCTCACTTTCCGCAACAAAAAAAACTTATTTTCCAGCAAAGTGTGGATTCGGAAAGCTTGAAAACTTCAATTCAATCTAGTAAACTGGATTGATTTTTTTAATAAACGACGTTTTATTGTCTAATACTTATATTTTTGATCAAGTTAGAATTTGTTTAACAACGCATAACCCCCATGCCGGCCTTTCGTTATGATAGTTCACATTATGGCATGCTGCAAAACAGAACTATTACTGTAGCTCAAGTAATCAATTTACTGCACAAGTACTAGTTCTGTCAGTTCCATCTACCATTTTCCAAAATAAAAACAGTGTATCCAGAAGGCTGTCACTCACATTTTGCTTTTGTTTTTCTGTTCAGATGAATAGATTAACTACAGTATATTCACCATATTTTCACACGAAAAAAAATGTGAAAATAGTTACAAAAAGAGCAATGTTTGACAAAAAAGCTCAAATTTTGAGACTGTAATTCGTTTTTGCTGTGGTTGGCCAGAATATACATTAACTCACCATTCCCCGATGTTGTAACTGCTAACATGCAAGGAATTTTCGCATGTTGTAGGTACAACATGTTTTACAGTAATAGAAATGGCTCGAAAAAACTTTTTTGATACAAATTCCAAGACAAACACCAATTTGCACGAAAACGGCCACATCAAGTTTTTTCTCCAAATGCACAGGGTTAGGTATGCGAGTGGACAAAAATGGACGCCTTGAGATAAGCCACTGAAGGTACTGTTTCCCAAAACGGAGGGAGATTTGAATGGCGAGCACACGCGCCATTCGAGAAATTTCGGTGGAGAGAGCACGTGTCCACCAGTTGCAAGTCTGGTCGAATCGTTTCCACGAGCGAGTGGTACGTGAACCGAACTGTGCTGCAGAGAGTTGACGCGTCCGAGAGGGAGAAAAACGTGTGCTCCCGCGTTCCGCACTAACATCACCTCCGTCTCGCTCTATGGGAAAGAATGCAGCAAACGTTCTTGCACGCATGACCGAGCTGCGAAAGATGACGAAGAAGGCGACGGCGCCACCGCGGTCGATGATAAAAGCCAAGGCGCCACCGACGTATGGGCGCGGTGAACGCGCCATCGCGGCAGTTGCAAGCAAGGCCGCGGCGTTGATGTGGCAGTGGTAGCTCTGGCGACGGCCGATCGAGCTGTCGAGGCGGACGAGATGACGACAGAGGTGGTAGTGGTTTGCAGGATAAACGGCAGCGCGTAGGAAGAACGGTGGGCGGCAAGCGACTGCACGTTGGCGCTGACGGGTGTACAGCATTGTCGTGACGACACGCCAAGCGCGTCTGCGAAAGCTCCGCGACAAAGGGAAAGTATCGGTACGATATACGCCTTGCATGTTGTCATTGTACAACATGTGGCCTGTGACAACATGCATACTTACAACATGTGCGCTCGTGAAACCCGCTCTTTGTACTGCATATAGCGGGAAATGGGAGGCGTCTGCGAAGAACCCGCGAGCGAATTCGACGAAGCAATCCCGACCGTGGGTTGACCGACTCGGCGATGTGTAACGCAGTGCAGGCGCCGACGAAAGACAGGATCTGCGCATTACGCACGCCACGCAGAACTTGTGCATCACTAACGCTGTTGACTCGCGTGCAGCAGACAACAGCGCGTGGAAGCAGAGAGGCGTTGTGTGCGCTTTGCAACACGCACGTCCGTGCAAGGCCAATTGGACTGTCGTGGCTCGCGCTTGGTAAGACAGCGCTGCTTTCACTGAGTAGATACATTGGCACGCGGCAGTCATCAAGGAAACGTCGCAGGAAAGAAAAAAGCTTCTCCATGTACTTTGTGTCAACTGCCTAGTGCATGGGGCGCTCACCTGTCTCTCGCTGCATCACCCAGTGTCACATGTGTGGCATTCGTCTCCACCTGCTTGGACTCATGCAGCAACGCTTTTTTGCCTAAGTTGGACATGTTGTAAGTTACAACGTTGTCGATTGCACATGTTGTTTTGCTGCCATGTGAGTATCGAGTTACTGTAGAAAGCGTTGAACGGCGCAATAAAGCGCGTGAACCGAAGCAGCCGTATCTGCTGCCACCAGACGAGGGCGTGCAAGTTCCGAACACAAAGTGGTGGTGGCGGCAACGAGGGCGAGCGCAGCAACGCCGGCAAGGATGATCGCGAAAACGATGGTGCGCGTGTGAAACATAGGAGGTGCAGGGATGACAG
>JAASGD010000763.1:0-16825 GCA_023334115.1 Globisporangium megalacanthum | reverse complement strand
GGGGGCATGGATAGCGCTACATAACGTCACGTCCAAACGTACTTAGCCAAACGGAACCCGTGCGTCCTCACATGGGAGCATCCATTGTGCAAAACGCATCAAGCGTGACGGAAAATGTGCATTGTGGCCGCACCAGCATGGCGCTCTCTCACTCTTGTTGCACGACGGCGTTTTTCGCTTCTGACGAGCTTACCCCAAAAATATAGTACAGTAAATCTTACCCAAAAATAAATTTATATAACCCTGGATGAATGGACGGTTAAATGAATGAATGAGACCATGCATTTATCGGGCATTCCACGAAACCAAAATCGTTTCATGGGACGCCGCAGACTCCAATATATTAAAATTTGTATGGCTGTGAATTGTCAGAGTAATCGGATTTAAGAATTTAAAAAATTGAAAAAGGGATTTAGCAGTGGGTCGAAACAGAACTGGAAACGAACTTAATTAGCTGGAAACGAACTTTATTCGCTAGAAACGACTTTCAACGAATTAAGTTCGTTTCCAGTGAACATCATTCCATCAGGCACCAGTCGGAATGAAGGTCAATTCTCCGATAAGAATCCTGTACATAAAATATATGGATACCGGTATAATGGATACCGGTATTCAAATTTCTTGTACATGGGCAATAGGAGAGGATTTAAATAACAGGACGTATGCCGTTTCGCCAGCACCAGCCATTCGCAATAGCTCCAGCAGCTCGAGCCATGAGCGACAGCAGCCTCCTGAGCACCCGACGCCTGCGCAGCGGCCTTCGCCGCGCTACCGATGCCCAGAAGCTTCTGACGTGCCACCCGGCGCTACGCCGCGTACTTTCGGCTCAACAATTTGTCGCGACTGACGCACTGCAGGCGCTCGGCGCGAGTCTCGCGGTGTCGGAGTTGCGTGTCGTCGTGCTCGCGCACTTGCGGCCGTTCGCCTCAGAACTGCTTGCGCGTCTGCTGGACCCAGCAACTGCCGTGTTCGAGCTCCGTGTCCCGACAGACAATGTCGGCAAGAGTAGTAACGCAGCTGATGCCGACTTTGCACTGTGCTCGGACCCGATGCGGCGCTCCGAACTTACGGCTGCCGCGCTCGCAGACGTGCTGTCGCTGATGCCGCAGACGCTCGGCGTTGTGCACCAGCACTTCCTCGACTCGCCGTGCTTCTTTGAGTTCATCAACGTGGCGGCGGCGCAGCGCAAGCCGCAGCTGCCGGCAGAAGCGGCCGCGGTGCAGACGCGCCTGCGTGAGATCGTGCGCTCGGCGTTGCATCTGCTGCGTCTGCAGCCGCACGCGTTCCGCTCGCTCTGGAACTGGTCGGGCTTCTTCCCACTCTGCTTCCACGCCGACACGCGCATCCGCTGGTTCGCTGCGCGCACTACTGCGATCGTGCTGCAGCTGACGAACGCTCAGCGGAACGCGTTTGTCAACGGCCTCGGCGTCGGCGAGGACGCGGCAGCGAGCGGGCAGCACGCGGACGTCCGCGCTGTCGAGATCGAGGAGTTCACGTTCGATGCGACGCAGCAGGAGGAGCGCATTCGCATGACTGCGTGGGCGGACGAGAGCGATCTCGACGCAGCAGACGAAGAGACCAGCGACCAACGCGACGTGACGTTCCACGACTCGCTCAAGAACATCTTTGGCGTCATTGTGCCGACGACCACGCAGCACGAGGCGGTCGGCGCGCCAGTGACGACCGAGCCGCTCGTCGCGACCGCATCCACGAAGCGGAACCTGCAGTCGCTAGCGATCGCACTCGGCCTCAAGCGCCCGATCCTCGTTGCCGGCGCCGGCGGGTGCGGCAAGACGGCCATGATCCGCGAGCTCGCGCGCCTCTCGGGCAACGACGACATGGTGGAGCTGCACCTGGACGACCAGATCGACAGCAAGACGCTGCTCGGCTCGTACGTGTGCACCGACATCCCAGGTGAGTTCACGTGGCAGCCAGGCGCGCTCACGACCGCCGTGCAAAGCGGGCGCTGGGTCGTGATCGAAGACATTGACCGCGCGCCGTTCGAGGTGCTCGCTGCGCTCATGCCGCTCCTCGAGACGCGCGAGATGGTGATTCCTGGCCGCGGCGAGCTGCTCGTCGCGCACGCCAACTTCCAGCTCTTTGGCACCACGTGCCACGGCCACAACATGCCCAAGGGCTTCCAGGAGTCCATCTGGACGCACGTCGACGCGCTCCCGCTCCGTGGCGACGAGATCGAAGAGGTGATGCTCACGCGCTTCCACAAGATCCCGCGTCACGTCGTCGGCAAGATCATGGCGACGTACAACCTCGTGTCTGGGAACGGCGACGCACCGGCGGCTCATGTCGCGACTGCGAGCAGTGCAGCACTGAGTCACCTGTGGAAGGAGACGCGACGCAACTACGGTCGCGACTTTTGCTTGCGGGATCTGCTCAAGTGGTGCAAGCGTATCTACGCATTCTGCTACTCTGCAGCGACGGCGGACGAGCGTATTGGCAGCAGCAGCAGCAGCAGCACCGGTCCTGAGTACGTTACGGAAGACGAGCGCGTGCGCATTCTCCTCGAGGCGCTCGAAGTGTTCTGCGCGGGCATTCGCGAGCCAAGCACGCGCCTTCGTGCGGCACTGGCGATCGGAGCGGTGTGGGACGTGCCGGACGAGAGGATCGTGTACGTGCTCGAGCAAGCGCGGCCGCACGTTGCGTTCAACCAGCGCGAAGTCGCGATTGGCCGCGTCCACTTGCCGACGCTGTCTGCTCTCGAGCAACAGCAGAACCAGTCGGGCGCCTCGAGCTCCTCTGGCTCGGTCGTGATGACTGGCCATGTGCTTCGGCTGCTCGAGAAGCTCGCAGCGATTGTCCACACGTGCGAGCCTGCGCTCCTGATCGGCGAGACCGGGTGTGGCAAGACGACGATCATCCAGCACTTGGCCGCTTCGCTCGGCCAGAAGCTCGTGGTGCAGAACCTGAACATTCAGAGTGATAGCTCGGACCTCGTTGGCGGCTTCAAGCCGGTCGAAATCCACCTCCTCGCGCGACCGCTTTACATGGGCTTCGTCGACCTCTTCACTGCGACGTTCTCGCAGAAGAGCAACGCTGGCTTTCTCAACGTCGTGCGCACTGCGTTCGAGCACAAGGACTGGAAGAAGATGGTCAAGGGGATGCGCAAGGCGGTCCACATGGCGGCGGCCAAGCTGGACACTGCGATCCAGCGGAACAGCGGCGACTCGCCGCCGCCCAGCAGCAAAGCGGCGGTCAGCTCCGCGTCGCCGAATGTCGTGCACGCGCGGTGGGACGACTTTGCGGCGACACTGGACCGCTTCGAGCGCCAGAAGGAGCAGGTCGAGTCGCACTTTGCGTTCGCGTTCGTTGAGGGCGTGCTCGTAAAGGCGCTTCGCGACGGCCACTGGGTGCTGCTCGACGAGATCAACTTGGCGTCGTCAGACACGCTTGAACGCATCAGCACGCTCTTGGAGCACGAGACGAGCGCGTTCTCTCTCACAGAGCGAGGCGACGTCGAAGTGATCCGCCCACACCCGAACTTCCGCATCTTTGGTGCCATGAACCCGTCAACCGACGTCGGCAAGAAGGATCTCCCGCCGTCGCTCCGGAACCGGTTCACCGAGATCTACGTGGACGAGTGCGTGAGTCCGTCCGACCTGCAGATGGTCGTGCAGCACCACTTGAAGGAGATCGCCGGTGCGCCAGTCCCAGAGACCGTCGCGTTCTACCTCGAAGCGCGCAAGCAAGCGGACGAGCGGCTCAGCGACGGCGCGCGCCACAAGCCGCGCTACTCGTTGCGCACGCTCAGCCAAGCGCTGCACATCACGCGCATCTTGATCCAGCGCGGGTACGGCGTCGAGCGCGCCATGTACGAGGGCTTCTCGTCGAGCTTCTGCACGCAGCTGGACCTCGACTCGCGCGCGTACCTTGAGAAGCTGATCAAGAACACGTTCGCCAAGACCATGAAAGCAAGGGACCTCGAACGCGCACCCCCTCGCCCAGGCGGCCGGTCCGCGTCGAACGACTTTCTCCTCGTGAGCTCGTACTGGGTGCGTCAGGGCGGGTTCTTGGACCCGCGCGACGACTCGGTCGCCGACCCGGTCACGAACCGCAAGAAGTTCGTGCTGACCAAGTCTGTGGACGAGAACTTGCGGCACTTGGCGCGTGCTGCTGTGATCGGCAAGTACCCAGTGCTACTGCAAGGGCCGACGTCAGCAGGGAAGACGTCGCTGATTGGGTACCTCGCTGCTCGGATCGGCCAGAAGTGCGTCCGCATCAACAACCACGAGCACACGGACATCCAGGAGTACCTCGGCAGCTACGTCTCGGACGCGAACGGGAAGCTTGCGTTCAAAGAGGGCGTGCTCGTCGAGGCCGTGCGCAACGGTTGGTGGATCATCCTCGACGAGCTCAACCTCGCGCCGTCCGAGGTGCTTGAAGCACTGAACCGGCTTCTCGACGACAACCGGGAGCTGTTCCTGCCCGAGACACAGGAAACCGTGCGGCCGCACCCCAAGTTCATGCTCTTTGCGACGCAGAACCCACCCGGACTCTACGGTGGCCGCAAAGTGCTCTCGCGTGCGTTCCGGAACCGTTTCCTCGAGATCCAAGTGGACGAAGTGGCGTCGGCGGAGCTGCAGACGATTCTCCAAGAGCGGAGCTTCCTCCCGCCGTCGTACTGCGCGATTCTGATCGACGTCATGCGGCAACTGCAGCTCATCCGGCAGCAGTCGTCCGTGTTCGCCGGCAAAGGCGGGTTCATCACGACGCGGGACCTGCTGCGCTGGGCAGAGCGTCGCCCGGCAACGCGGCAGGCGCTGGCGGAAGAAGGCTACTGTCTGCTTGCTGAGCGCCTCCGCAAGGACGAAGAGAAGGAGCTAGTGAAGCAAGTCCTCGAGCAAAAGTGCAACGTGACGATCGACATTGACGAACTGTACTACCGTGGCCGGCCGCGCGAGTCGAACTTGCTGGACGCGAACGGCGACGTGGAAGAAGAGACAGTCTGGGGCACCGCAGCGCAGTTTGAGCGCGTGCAACAGCAGATCGAGCAGGCACTGGCGCAAACCGAGTCGGGCGAGAGCGTTGAGGGCAACGCTGCTGGTCTCGAGAAGATCAGCGTGACCAAGTCGCTCCGCCGGCTCTTCTCGCTCGTCGGTCGCTGCCTGCAGCACCAGGAGCCCGTGCTGCTCGTTGGCGAGACAGGCTGCGGCAAGACGACAGTCTGCCAGCTCTACTCGCTCCTGCTGAACCAGCGCCTGCACGTTCTCAACTGCCACCAGCACACAGAGACGTCCGACTTCCTCGGCTGCCTGCGTCCAGTGCGCGGGAAGGAGAAGATCGTACAGGGCCTACAGAGTGCGCTGCTCGAGACGCTGACAGCAGCGTCGGCTGGGGACGACGACAAAGTGCGAGCGTACACTGAGATGGAGCTCGCCCAGCTGCTCTCGGCGTACGACAGTGTCCGATCGAGAGTGGTGCGGAGTACGGACAACGACGACACTGCGGTGGACCACCCGCTGCACGTCCAGATCCAGCGCGTCGACACGCTGAAGCGGCGGTACCAGTCGATCTTCGAGTGGGTGGACGGGCCACTGGTCGAGTCGATGAAGCACGGTGATCTGATCCTCGTGGACGAAGTGAACCTCGCGGAAGACGCCGTGCTTGAGCGCCTGAACAGCGTCCTGGAGCCGTCTCGCGGCCTGCTGCTGGCCGAGAAGGGCGGCGACGAGGTGGACGAGATCACCGCCGCGCCGACGTGGCGCATCATGGCGACGATGAACCCGGGCGGTGATTTCGGGAAGCGCGAGCTCTCACCAGCGCTTCGCAATCGCTTCACTGAGATCTGGGTGCCGGCCATCTCGGACCTCGACGACGTTGCGACAATCATCCGCGACCGGTTGGTGGGCAACCCGACGCCGCCTGTCGCAGTCGCTGCCACTCCAGTTACGACCGACCTGACACCACTCTGCGACCCTATTCTGAGCTTTGTTAAGACGTTCAACGCTGCGAATGGCGGCCTCGGCGGTTGCGGCGCAGTCACGTTGCGCGACATTCTCAGCTGGATCAACTTCATCACGTCGGTGATGAAGGAGAGTGCCGAGTCGCCGTCGTCCGCGCGAGTGTCTCCCTGGGTCGCGTTTGTTCAAGGCGCAGCGCTGTCGGTCCTGGACGGCCTGGGGCTGGGAGCGGACAGTGCGCTGCACACAGCGATTCGAGCGAGAGAAGACGCGTATGCGTATTTGCTGGCTCTCGTGCCGAGCGACGACGCTACGACCAAGCACGACGTGCTCGCGTCTCTGAACGCGACCAAGCAAGCCATCGACGACCGCATCAGCAACCTGAACTCGCCGGATCTCACTGCGTTCGGCATTGGCCCGTTCATGATCCCGCGCGGACCGGATCCGACGGCCCGACAGCCGTCGTTCTCGCTCAAAGCGCCGACGACGATGGCCAACTTGTACCGCGTGCTCCGTGCGATACAAGTGAGCCGGCCAATCCTCCTCGAGGGGTCTCCCGGCGTCGGGAAGACGAGCTTGATCAGCGCACTGGCGTCCGCGTCCGGGCACCGGCTCGTGCGCATCAACTTGTCTGAGCAGACGGACATTTCGGATCTCTTTGGCTCGGACCTGCCTGCGGCTGCGAGAGACGGCGACGCGAGCGATAACCAACCAAACGGGATGTTTGAGTGGTGCGACGGCGTCTTCCTGCGTGCGCTGAAGGCGGGCGACTGGGTCTTGCTCGACGAGCTCAACCTGGCGTCACAGTCGGTGCTCGAAGGACTCAACTCGTGTCTCGATCACCGCGGTACAGTGTACATCCCAGAACTGGACCGGAAGTTCAAGTGCCCGCCGACCTTCCGCGTCTTCGCGGCCCAGAACCCGCTGCGACAAGGCGGCGGCCGCAAGGGGCTGCCAAAGTCGTTCTTGAACCGGTTCACGCGCGTGTTTGTCGAGACGCTGCACGAACAGGACCTGATCCACATTGCGTCGTCCATCTACCCGTCCCTCGCTGGCGACCGCGATGCTGGCGGTAGTACAACGAGTCTGCTCGAGAAGATGATTGCGTTCAACTCGACGGTGCACGACGACACGATGGTGGCGTGCAAGTACGGCCGCATGGGGGCGCCGTGGGAGTTCAACCTGCGGGACGTGTTCCGGTTCTGCGAGCTGCTTGAGCGCCAGCAGATCGCGAGCGGGTCCCCGGAAGAGCTCCAGGCGCTGAGTTACTTGGTGAACTTCATCTACGTCGAGCGGATGCGCACTGCTCGCGACCGTGCGGCCATCTCGATCCGCTTTGAAGAGTTCTTTGGAGTCAAACCGATGGACCTGCGGAACGTGTCGCTGCGCGTGTCCGAGGAGCAGGTGGCGATTGGCAGCGCAGTGTTGGAGCGCCGAGCGCGGCTCCGGGTCCCGCGCGTCTCGCCTCCGCTCTTCAACTTCCTGCTGAAGCCCATGGAAGCGCTCGTGCACTGCGTGAACCTGAACTGGCCAGCGCTGCTCGTGGGGCCGCCGGCAAGCGGCAAGACCTCGTCGGTTCGCCTGCTCGCAGCGCTGAGCGGCAACACGCTGCATGAGCTCGGCATGAGTGCCGGCACGGACGCAACCGAGCTGCTCGGCTGCTTTGAGCAAGTCGACGTTGGTCGCAAGGCCCGCGAGATCCAGCACAGTGTGGCGGCGTTGTACGAGTCGCTCGTACAGGATCTCGTCGTAGCTGCGCTCGGTGCGGCTGCGCAGCAGAAGAGCAGTTTGCTCAAGCTTATGACGCAGCTCAGCAACACGTGGTGGACGCTCTCGAAGCGCGAGCGGGACGCGAATGCGAACAGGTCGAAGCGAAAGCAGCTCACGAAGGGGCAGCTAGACGACGCGATGATCGACTTGTTGCGCAGCCTGCTCTCCACGGCTCGGAAGGCGGTTGCTTCTCTCGGGAAAGCTGCGGACGACGCGAGCGCTCTTGTGCAGGAGATTGAGTCGCTTGAGAGCGCGATCGTGAGCGTCGTGGCGCTGAGCAAGTCGGCGTCGATCGCGTCGTCGTTCGAGTGGGTCGATGGCACGCTGATCCAAGCGATGGAGAAGGGCGAGTGGATCCTGCTCGACAACGTGAACTTCTGCAGCTCGTCCGTGCTGGACCGCCTCAACTCGCTCATGGAGACTGGCGGCGAGCTCCTCATCAACGAGTGCGGTGTGATCAACGGCAAGCTCCGCGTAGTCAAGCCACACCCGAACTTCCGCATCTTCCTCGCCATGGACGCGCAGTATGGCGAGGTCTCGCGGGCGATGCGCAACCGCTGCGTGGAGATCGCGCTCTTGGAGCAGGATGAGCAGCAGCGCCTGGACCTCGTCAAGGTGGCGAACGCAGGCGGCATCCCAGGCTTTGCGCTCTGCCGTGCGTTCCAGGGAACCCATGAGCGCGTCGTGGACGCGCTGACGTCGACCCCACAAGGCGCTCGGTACGCGCGGATCAACCGACGCCACTTGGAGAACTGGTCGCAGCTCGCAGCCTCCGAGTTCAACCGCGGTGTCGCCCCGCTTGCTGCCATTGGTGACGCGTTCCAGCGCGTGTATGGTGGCGAGCTATTGGTCCAACTCGGGCTCGAGAGCGAGGTGCTGCACGTTTTTCAGCGCGCTCTCGCCGCGTCTGCGGCCGCACCGAGTCGGCAACGTGTCCTGCCCATGCAGATGTCGACGCTCGAGCTGTGCCAGGAAGCAGAAGGAGTCGCACATCGGCGCGACCTCGCGTACATTGAGTACTTGTTTGCAGTGGCGGGCGCTCCTAATGCGGGCATGGAAGGTGACGACGAGCTGCTCGCGAGCCTCGCGAGCCACTCTGCGCTAATCGAAACGATGGGGACGTCTGTTAAGCAGGGCTGGCTCCAGTTTCTTGCTGCTCGTGGCATGCCGCCTACCATGCCGACAGTGTATCCACGTGAGGTCCTCGAGGACGCCGCGTCGCATTTGAGTTCCAAGGCGTTCTTGCCGGCCGACGCATCTTCCGCGAACGCGTTGCTCCCACTGACGCTGCTGCCGTCTGCACTGCGTCGCGTGGCGCAAGTCTCGTCGTCGTCGTTCGGCTCGACAGACCCCGACCGGTTGCTCTTTGCGCTCGAGAAGGTCGCGTCCTTGTCGCACGCCTCTCCGGCAGTGGCAACGGCAACGGGCGTCGCCAGCCGCTACGTCAAGTCGCTGCTGAAGAACGATGTGTTCACGAGCGTGGCACGTCAGATGACGGCACACAGGACGACGTTCAGCGAGTTGATCGGTCGCACTGTAGGTGGCAGCGGGAACTGGACCGTGTACCTGAGCGCGAACGCTGCCGCGTTCCGCGAGACGCACTGCGCGCTGCTCGAGTTCGCGTCCCGGAACCCGAGCCAGCGAGCGGCGGCGGACGCTCTGTGGGAATCGATCGTCGCGACGCAAGAGCAGCTCGAGCTGCTCGACGGCAGCGAGTGGCTGCGTTTCTGCGAAGAAGAGCAGTACCGCGAGGTCGACGTTGTCCTCTCCGGCACGTCGGCTTCGTCAGGGACAGGCGACCGGAAGGCGAAGCGGGCGAAGAAGTCAATGGTCGACTACGACGTGAGTAAGCTGTCGGTCCTGCAGCAGTCGTACGCGATCCACCAGTACCACGCCGACCGCTCGAGCGCCGAGAATGAGCTCGTGTTCCTCGTGTTCCCGTTCTTCAAGGCGTTCGACGCGTTCGTAGACCGCTTCCAGCGTGCCAGCCGAGAGGAACAGCAGCGCATCACCGCAGGACGCGCCTTGTCGGCGTTGGTGAAGACCTCGGTACGCGACAGGTTCGAGCTGTCGATTCAGCTCCGCGAGAAGACGTTCGACTGGACGCACTTCCTCATCCACTGGCAGTGGACAAAGAAGTCGCTTGTTCGCGTCGGTGCCGCACTGGAGGCAGCGGACGCACTCGAAACGCCAGCGAGCGGCTCCGTGGCCGAAGCGTGGCACAGCGTGGCAGACATGATGCAGCGCATTCAGGACATGATCGAGACGCTCATTGGCTGCGGAACGAAGAAGGACGTGCTGTGGAAGAACGGCGGGCACTCGCTGCTGCCGACGACTGCGGAGCTCTGGAACGCGCGGTACCTGCTCGACCGGCTCACGACGACGTACATGAAGGTGAGCGCAGTCTTCTCGCCAATGCTGCTGGACGCGGGCGACGGGAGCTCGATGGACGGTGCGGTGGACGTCCTGGCGCTGCTATTTGGCGGCGTCGCGTCCATGGAGGCCGCCATGAAGAGCGGACGCCTGGACGTGTCGTCGCTCTTCTTTGTCGACGTAGAGACGCGGAAAGAGGTGCTGTACGCGCTGTGTGCGTTCTCGTTCCTCACCCAGCAGCGCACGGCCGCCACGATCACGAGCGCGACGGCAAAGCCGAATCCACACGAGAAGATGGCAAGCGAACTCGTCAAGCTTCCTGGCGTGCTGCTGAAGAAGCTGCGCGACAAGCAGGCTGAGATGACCGCACTCATTGCGACAAAGACGCTGTACTTGAGCGAGATCGAGGCCGATGCGAGCAGCCACGTGGACCTGCTGAGCGAGGAGGATAGTCGCGTTGGGAAAGACGCGCCGATCCTGCTCTTCGACATGAAGGAGAGCTCGGTGCTCATGGAGCGGCTTGTGAACTTCCAGCTCAGTCCGCTGCTCGAGCACGCGCTCGCCCGTCGCGAAGTCCAAGTGATCGGCGAGCTGGTGCACGTGATGAACGCGTTCCAGCTCTGCGACAGCGCGAGCGACGCACTCGCGAGCGTGACCCGAAACGTCGGCGTTGTGCTCGACACGCTCGACGCGCTCGTTGAGGACATTCTGCAGCTCGGTGTCCGGGACCCGTCGAGCTTCCATGCGTACCAGGACATTGTTTGGTGCGGCCACAAGTTCATCGGTGTGTCGGGCGAGACAGACGCGTCGCTCGACCTCATCACAGAGCTCACTGCGTTCTTTGCAGTCGTCAAGTCACACGTGAGTACGGTGCTCTTTGGCTTCCACCAGTTCCTGCGCTGCAACAGCTTCAATCAGCTCGACGTCTTGTCGTTCGACACGTTCGACACGCACAAGAAGCTTCGCAAGAGCGCTAAACAGAGAGGGAGCGCCGCTGTGACCCGCGATGAAGCTGAGCAAACGCACGCGGTCTTTGGTCTCCCGCGGCTCTTCCAGTGTGTGGAAAGCGCGGTGGTGCTCAAGAGTGTCGCAGAAGTCGACCTGCACGAGTCCACGTGTGGCACAATCGAAGCGCAGGTGCGCTCGATGCGGCTCGACCGCATCAAGCAGCACTTTGTGTCGTCGCAAGCACAGAGCACCAAGGACGTGGCGTCCGCGGTCCGCGCGCTTCTCGTCGAGCTCCTGGTCTCTACGGTCCTTGCGTTCGAGACGACGTTCAAGGACAGCGCCAAGTGGCTCGAGGTGAAGGCGCTGCTGAGCAAGTACTTGGGAGGCGACAAGGGCGTCAGCAGCCGGTTGCTCCGAGCTATGAAGCACGCGAGCGACGACACGTTCGTGGTTTCGATCGAGGAGTTTGCACGTCCGCTTCTGGAAGCGCTTGCGAAGGCGTCCGAGAGCGACGGCGTGAGTGCAGCAGCGTTCGGCGAGAGCTTCGTGCTGCTCGGGCTGTGGCGGTTTGTGCTCTTGCTGCCGTCGTCGCCGGTGGATCCAGTGACGAAGCCCTTGGTGAAGAAGGAGATGCTGCTCAGTCGCCTCGGGATGCTGACGCTGCAGCGGGCGGTGGACGGTGCGATCGACCGTGTCAGTCCGCTGCCGCCGACAGCCGACGAGGCGGAGCGAGCGGCGTCCGATGAGTTCAAGCGCGTGTACGACGACGTTCTTGCTGTGTCGACGTACGCGATCCAGCGGTACGAGCCAGCACACGGCGGCTCGAACGCACTGAGCGAGCGCGCGCAGCTCGCCCAGCTCGTGAAGCCCGTGGCCATGTCTCGGTTCGGCGAGATGTTCCGTGATGTGCTGCGCTTCCAAGGCACAATCATGTCAGCTAGTAAGATGGTGGCGCTTGTAGCGGCTGCGCGGTCGGGCAACACGAGTGCGAGCAAGAGCCGCCAGCTTCTGCGGGAGCTCGACATGTTCCAGCAGACGTCCGAGAGCTTCGTGACGCAGCTCGAGCACAAGTTTGGCGCAAGCTTCCGCGACATCCTCGAGCCGGTCGCAGCGGCGATCTACGCAGTGAAAGAAGGCGTCGAGATGCTCTCGTGGTCGATCTACATGCGGCTCCAGGACGCAGCTGTGGACAGTGACGAGAAGCGAGCACTCGCGCTCTCTCTCGTCGAGTTCCCATCCGTCCCGACGAACTCGTTGGCAGCGCAGGAGCTTGGGGCCGGCGGCCAGTGGCGTGCGATCCAGCAGCTGCTCAAGACTGTCGGATCAAAGGCGACGTCGCTCGTGTTTGGCGGCGCACGGCAGACACGCAAGAGCGACATGGCGCTGCTCGACGTCTCGCTGGCGAAGCTCGAGTTCCTCTTCCGCGAGACGGTGCTGGCACGCGACGTGATGCTCTCGTCCGACGCTGCCGCCACGGTGCTTGAAGACGCAATGGTGTGCAGCAAAGTGCTCTTCGACCTCTTCCTGGCCAAGTACCAGGAGCAGCAGGAGCGCGAGGAGGAGAAGCGCCGTGCTGAAGAAGAGCTCTTCAAGTACAAGGTGCGCACGATCGAGATCGAGTCGGAGGACCAGCTACTCGAGAAGGAGTTCCGCACCCAGTTCCCAGACTACAGCGCGACCGACTTTGAGGCGTTCGTGTCTCCAGAAGCAAGTGCGCACGGCGCTCTCACATCCTCGCTCGCAACCGCAGCTGACGCTGACCTGCTGATCACGGACAAGACGATCCAGCGGCTGTGCATGGCCCATATCAAGCTGTTTGCAGCGAGCGGGAGCTCCAAGGTCGAGGTCGCTAAGAGCGAGATCGTCGCTGCGTTCGCGCGCGCGTTCACGCTGGCTGTGATGATGCGCAAGACGATCAACACGGTCGCATCGAGCCGCGTCGAGAGCGCGATCGCGGCGTCCGGCGTCTTCGCAGCGTCGCTCGTGCAGTCGCGACTCGGCAGCAGCGATTCGAGGAGCGCTGTACCGGCGCTTCACGCACTGAGTAGCGAGTACCTCCGTGGCGTCGACTTCCACCGCGACCCGATGGTGAAGGAGGTCGTGCTCGTCGCACGGCCGCTGCAGGACCTCCTCGTGCGTGTCCAGTCGCTCCTCGCGCTCTGGCCCGACCACGCGATCCTGCAGCAGATTGTGCTCATCGCGGACCGTATCCGCAACTTTGAGATCAGCTCCCCGCTCGCACGCACCCTCACGGGCGTCGAGCTTCTGCTCCGCAAGGCGCAGGATTGGGAGGCGTACGCGGCCAGAGACTACTCGATTGCGCGCGAGCTCGGTGCGCTCTCAGCGCTTGTGACGCGCTGGCGTAAGCTCGAACTGTACTCGTGGCCGTACTTGCTCCAGGTGAAGGAGAAGCAGCACCGCTTGGTTGCGCACAAGACGTGGTTCAGCATGTACTCGCTCCTGACGGCGCAGTTTGAAGCCGACGACAGCAGCAACAGCAGCTCCCCTGGGACTCTCAAGAGCTTCTTCACTGTCGCGGGCGCCAAGAACGAACTCAAGTGGCTGCGGCTGAACGAACTCTCTGAGTGGGTCTTTGTGCCGCCCAAGACGGACGCTGTGGCGACTGCGCAGCTCGCGAGCACAGCGCAGCAGCAAAAGTGGATGAGCGACCTCTTCTCGACGCTCGACGCCTACGTGCGCTCGTGCACGATCGGACAGTACGAGAGCCGCCTGCTGATCGTCTACTCGTTCTGCGCGCAGCTCTTTATGGAGTTCTACGGCGTGCGTGACGAGTCAGTCAAGAAGACGACGTACGCGCTCGCTACGATGCTGTACCACCTGTACCGGTACTACGAGCAGCACCTCGGGTACTTGGGCCGCCAGTGGAGCGGATTGAAAGCGCCGATCCAGAAGAAGCTGGTCGAGTACGTGAAGATCTGTCGGTGGGACGAGCAGACGTACTACTCGCTCGCTGAGTCAGCCGATAAGTCCCATCGCAAGCTCATGAAGTATGTCCGAGACTACGACGCAGTGCTCGCAGTGCCCGTCCAGACCGTGATCGACGCGTCGACCGACAGCGGCATCAGCAAAGAAGGCGGTTTTGTCGGGATCCACGCCACGCGCGCCGAGCTGGAGGCCGTCGACGATGGAGTCGTTGTACCAAAGAACACGGAGAAGGACGAGGAAGCGGACGTTGATGCTGAAACGCAGGAGAGCGAGTCCGCGACCGAGCCGTCCGAGTCTAGCGAGAAGGCAGCGAAGAAGAAGCCACTGAAGGTGGAGGTTATCGAGGAGGAGGTCCCACGAGCCCCCTTGCTGCTACTTCTCGTTCACTCGAGCCAGCCGCCTGTGGACGAGTCCGACGTTGTTGTTGTCATGGACGACGTCGTTGCGTCGCAGGTTCGCGCGTCCGCGTACGTTGACAAGGTCGGCGTGCTCACGAAGCGGATCAGCAAGTACACACGGGAAGCAATTCTTGCGCGCGAGGTGGTCGAGACCCGGCAGCAGCCGCGCGAGCTCTGCGAGGACCTGTGCGAGACGATCTTCTACCGCATGCACAAGCTGCAGCACGGGTTGAAGCTCCCGAAGGGCTCCAAGAAGAAGGCGCTGATCGACCTGCTGAGCGAGCTCAAGGCGCAGGGCATGGCGTACCACCGCGCGCACTTGCCAGCGCAGCAGCAGCGCATGGAGCTGCTCTTTGAGCTCGACGTCCCGGACGTGGAGAACTGCCTCCAGCTTGACGGCTTCAAGGACTTGGTCGACCAGGAGAGCGCGTCAGTCGCGTTCGCAGACACGTCGAAGAAGGGATCGAAGAAGCGGAAGAGCTTGAAACGGAAGAAAGGCGGTGCTGCTGCCGACGCAAACAGTGTGACGACATCTGCCGGAGAGGCGGCTGCGAAAGACTCGCCGCTGTGGCTCTGGCAGCGTGCGGACGGGTACTACTACCGATTCATTGGCCAGCTGGCGTCGCTGCGGTTCAGCGCACTCACGAGCTTCTCGCACGACTTGTCGTCGAGCGAGGTGGATCGGATCAGCGGCTACGCTGAGAACATGCTCCACTCGTTGCTGCAGCAGCGACAACTGCTCCACGCGGCGTCGCTGAACCACGAAGCGTTGATCCTGGCGCTGAGCACGCTGGAGCGGCTGCAGACGTTCAAGAGTGCGTTCCTGGCGAGCGGGAAGCACGCTTCGCTTGACACGAACCTGGACGCAGTGCTACACTGGCAATCCGCACAACATGAGGCGGTGCTGAGCTTGCAGAAGCCGATGAAGGAGCTCCACATTGTCGTGTCGCAGGTGTTGCAGTCGGCGTCGAGTCCGCTACTCACGCAGGCGACGCACAAGTTCACTGCGATCTTCGACGCCCTGACGCTGGTGGGGAAGACGTTTGTGCATGCGAACAGGCTCCGGACATCGCTTGGCGTCCCTGCGATCTCCCAGCACGCAGCGCTTGCGGACGCAGAAGACAGCGGTGACGCGCCGGCGACGGCGTTCGCGCACCCGAGCAAGCGCGTGTACGGCGTCTCTCCGATGCTGTCGGTGTCAGACGACAGCACGAAAGTCGTGCTCCCGATCTCGCTCGAGACTCTGGGCACGAACTCCCAGTGCTTCGCCGAGGTGCAGGGTCTGCTGGCAGAGCTCGCGGCGACCTTCTCTCAGGTGGCACCGGCGCATTGCTTTGATGAGATCCGAGCGACGGTCGAGCGTGTCGTGGCACAGAACATGGAGCTGCTCGAGGAGGCGTCAGCACCCGCACCAGCCGCCATGGAAGACGACGGAGCCGATGCAGACGCGACCGAGTCGGTCGAGGCGTTTGTCGCGGGATACGACAAGCTCGTGGAGACTGTGCTCGTTTCGATCCAGGACCTGACGAAGCTTGGCACTCGTGCGACGACAGGTAACGATACTGACGACGCCGACGAGAACCTGCGTGCTCAGCTGTCGCGTTTGACGACTGCCGTGAAGGACTCGCGCGTGAACTTCATCGCTTCCCAACTGTCAGAGCTGCTCGCGCTGCTGTCACACCAGTACACCAACTGCGTGGGCTCGCCTTCAGTGGTCTGGCGAAGCGCATTCCTGTCGTCGCTGGCATTGCTGGAGCGACTCGAGACGACTCTGTTGGACGTCCGCGCGATCAGCCGCCAGCTCTTGGTGGACCTGCTTGTCGCGCACAAGAGCGTGGCCAAACTCGACTATGTGCTGATCCGTATCTTCCGGAATTTGTACCAGCACGGCTTCTGCCGCACAGAGGACAAGGACGGCGGCGAAGGCGGCGGCGACGGCAAGATGCAGTTCCAGGACGACGTGGACGGCACGGGCATGGGTGAGGGCGACGGCAAAAAGGACGTGAGCAACGAGATCGAGGACGAGGAGCAGCTTCTCGGCTTGAAAGGGGAGCAGCAGGAAGAGCCGCAGGGCAAGCCGGAGGAGCCAGAAGATACGGGTCTCGAGATGCAGAACGACTTTGAAGGAACGATGCAGGACGTCCCCGACGATGAGAAGAAGGACGACGACAATGACAAGGATGACGAAGAAGAGCTGGACCGCGAGATGGGCGACTTTGACCAGGACGACGAGAACGTCGTGGACGAGAAGATGTGGGGCGACGACTCGGATGACGACGAGGACAAGATCGACAAGGAGAACGAGAAGTTTGAAGAAGACTCCAAGGTTGAGGGCCAGGCGTTGGAAGACGAGATCCGCGGCAAGGACGGCGACGACGACGACGACAAGAAGGACGACGAGAAGCCAAAGAAGGACGACGAGGAGAAGAATGATCCGTTGCCGCAGAAAGCCGATGCGGAGGGTGACGACAACGG
>JAASGD010000762.1:0-16832 GCA_023334115.1 Globisporangium megalacanthum | reverse complement strand
TCTTCTCCGCACGCATCTGGGAGTCGAACGCAGTCAGCCAATGCTCGAACAGCTGGGAAGTCATCCAGCCCTTGGCCGTGCGCTCGTAGTTAACCCCAAGCTCAGGCGCCGGCTTCCCTAAGAAGCACCGTGGCTTTAGCACTGCGCCAACAAAGAGCAGAGGTAGCTTCGTCGTCCCATCAGCGTTGTTGCAGGCCGCCACAGTTAGTCGCTTCTTGATCTGCTTCCGGCCAGAGATTCTCTCTGTTGAGATTGTCTCCGCCGGTGCCGAGCAAAAGAAGAAAGCCGTCTTGTCCATGTTGAACACGTCTCGCCTGTCGTACCCTCGCGTCGCGTTCTGCAGCTGTCTTTTTCCTTCCTCAACCACCGCCGCGCTCACAGACGCTGCTTCGCCATGCGCGCGCTTTGAGGTCAGGTTGTGTCTCTTCTGGAAGCGAGACAGCAAGCCTTGCGAGAACACCAACGCGTCGAGGGACGTCCGTTGGTCTGGTTCAGCACCAAGGCGAATCGAGGCACGCAGCTTCTCCGCCTTGGCGACCACCGTTGCGCCGGTGACGACAGGGAGGTTGTGCTACTCGCAGCGCCTTATCCAAGCGATGAGCTTGGCTTCGAGATCAGGGGAGGTGACTCGGTGTCGCGTCTTTTGCTTGGGGCGGAGGGGTACGGTTGTGGGCTCCGTCACGTTGAGAATGCGAGACAGCGTTGCTCGACACGGCACAGTTTGTAGCTGGAACGTCTTCGTTGCCCAGTGCGCAAGGTCGTGTTGCGCAAGATGCGGGTTGGCCGAACTGTGCAGTCGTAATGTGAGCTTCTCACCCGCAGTCATGCGCGCTCGTGCCCGCGGTGTTCTCTTCGACATTATGTCGCGTGTTGCTTTCTGTCTTTTGAAAATGCGCGCGCAAAAAAACTTTGTACTTTAATGATCTATTGTGATCGGATATTATTATGACCATGTAACTTAATGAGGAGGATGAACATCAACTTTGTCCGACCGTACTTGCCGTTTGTATCAGCCCTTTCATCCAATAAGAATACAGTTTAGGTATTTGTGACAAATCGCGGTGCTGCAAATGATACTCCCTGCAGTATTTTGACTAATCATACTCGTTAAGGTTAGGTGAGTAAGGCCGTCCAGCAGTTCCGACGTGTCAGGTCGGAGGTCTTTCACAAGTACGTGTATGTACACTATGAAAGCAAGTCAGACCCATAGCATTCGCATATTTGGTCAAAGTCCGATAGGCGATGTGTTTGGATGATCTTGTGCCCGGAAACACAAACGAGCTCGACCCACGGCTGTGAAGGCATTTGGTCGGTTCCTCCAGGCCGAGGGTGTTGGGCTTGACTACATGAAAGGATGCATACTGAATGATAGGAGTGGGCAGAGTTTTGTATCTACAATGGACAAGTTTGGGATGTATCCTTCATTGCATGAAGGAAAAGCTGGCAAGCCACTCGCGAGGCACTCATGCATGCAGTACAGCAGGCTAAAAAGAACTGGTTGCTTGACCTGTTCCCGCAACATAGAGGTGCGCTAGAGAGCAAACTTCTGGAGATGGGCGTACTCTTGAAAGTTTTTGTGTGAAGCGCGATGCGTGAAGGCGGTGGCTTTGTGACGAAGGCAGCCGCATGTACGGAGAGTGACTTGAGGCGTATGACGTATTATTTGTATGCAAACGGAAACTCGGTCTATGACTACCAAGACGCTGCATTGTTAGCTCTGATGTGGCACATGTTTGGTCGAGCGTCAGACTTGACGCATGTGCACAAGCAGAACGTATGTATTGGCGCTGGGATGTGCCCTTCGTACGCTTCATTCGAATGAAAACGTGCGAAGAGCAAGGGCTGTCGCTCTTCCCAGACAGTGACTGGGCTGTGTATCCGATTCTCACACTCGCACTTGCTTTTATCACGCAGGCAGCACCGAATGCTGATGTGCTCGACCACCTCCCTGCTCAGCGCGTCGGGCCAATGAGTACGCTTGGTGCAGAATCGCTCGCCGACGTCACGCCGCTGGTGGAGCTTCTAGATGATCCTGGCACGGCAGCAGCTTTGAGTGCTAGCGCGAGCGTGAATACAGCAACTGCAAACGCGCCAACGCTTCACAACCACTTCAACCGGGTACTCGACTGCATATCAATGCCGGCTGGCGTAGTTGAGGACTTGTCGTCTCATTCCTTCCGCCGCGGAGGCGCACAGCAAGCCAATCCCTCGGCCCAACTCACAGCTCGCTGGATCTTTGATCGTGGTGCTTGAACGTCAGCGCCACGAACAAAGCCCTGAACTACAGGGGTGAGACTGGCATAGAGGTAAATCCGGAACTGCACCGATTCTTTTGAAAATTGAAGGCATGTTAGTGTGAGTGTTGGAATAGACGTGGCAAAGTTTGGTAGTTATTATACGAAATGATCGTAATCAACCTTTTGAGGTTTTTTAGTAAACGCGCTTTGAAATCGACCACCAGTTTTTCGTACCTACAAGGGAACGGAGATATCGTGTAAAAACCAAACGCACTCCTCAACCTGCCGTCAGTGAGAAGTGCAGCGAGGTAAGAGACGCCAGCTTGTCTGTCTCAGAGGACGAGTCACTGTTCGAGTACGACATCGAGGAAGGCGAGTCCGAAGGCGAGTACTGCGGTGATGAGGAGTGGCGGTTGATCAGCGCTGAGTGGCGCGCCCGCGTCGTCCGCACCACAAGTACCTCCCGCTACGAACGAGTGTGTCTGTGCAAGCGAGAGCCTGCTGTAGAGCGGTTCCTCGTCTCACTGGACGGCATGACAAAGGCGGAGGCGAGAGAGAAGTGCGCTCACAGCACTGGGGATCAGCGCTGAGGCCAGCGTCGGAAAGCGTTCGCGGTCGAAGGGCGTTCGTGCCGCTTCGACTGATACGTACCGTTTGTCGGCGACGTGTGCCGAGCTGCATTCGCCACATGTTAATCAATCGGAGACACGGCGCTGACAAGGCACGAGGGAGTAGTGCTCGATGCGTCGCGTGTGTTGTGTGTCACGAACTGACGTAGACAGTGGTATAGATTGCGTCGACTTGTGCACGCAGGGTTCGTGAGCCCACAGGAGCATGGCGGAAAGGGGAGCCAGAATGCTGCTCGCGTGGACAACGAGGATATCGGGCAGGGGTTTGGCACCTACTCGGCCGCAAAGGGTGAGCCACTCGCCGTTCGTCGACGCCGGCGCATCCTTCGAGAGGGACAGGTCGTTGTACACTAAGGCACCCAGGTGTACGTCATGCTCCCGTCGTCAGACACATGGACGGGTATATACCAGCGGTACCTCCTGTACCGATCGCGTCTCCTGAGGACGACCGCAAGCGATTCGAACGACGAACAAAGCGGAACGTCCGCCCCCGTGCCAGCGCCGCCAAACACCACCCAGTTGCGTACATCGGCGAAGAAGTTCTGTCCCGCCGTGAAGATCCGCTCCCAGCGTGACAACGTCTGCGATGTCTGCTCCACTTGCAAAAACACCGTGCGGGCTGAAGCAGACGTTCTCAAAGACGAGGCAGCTGATCGTGACTCCGACGAGCACGTGGAGTCTGCAAAGGCGATGAGGTGTGTGATGAATGGGCTGTACTTGGTGGACGCGTTCATCTTTAACGATCATTTGGTTCTGCCTGCAGATTCCAGTACCAGCGCGACAAGGACGAGGCCTCAGCGACTAACCACGTGCTGACCATGGACTACTCGCAAAACCCGATGCTGCCGCACCGCACCAGCAGCCATCGTCGTGGTACTTTCAGTCTCTTTTAGCGGTCTCGCTCTTTGGCATCAACAGCGAATTCGACCTACTCCAAACCAACTTCGTCTACACGGAGCGAGTGGGGGGAAGGGAGCAAACGAAGTCATCTCGATGCTGGGCATGTACCTGCGGCGCAAGGGCACCGCAGCGAGGAACCCAGGTCGCGGATCGGACACGCTGACACTGTACGCGGACAGCTGTACATGCCAAAACAAAATCAACTTCGTCGTGAAGTACCTTCTGCTGCTCGTTGATACACGACTACTCACGAGGTGAACTACAAGTTCTACGTCAACGGCCATACGAAGAACTCGTGCGACCGGGGCTTTGGAGTCATCAAGAAGAAGTACAGCCGAGAGAATAGCTGGACCCTCGACCAGCTCGTCGAAAGAGTGGATGCGAGCGAGAGCAACGAGGCGTACGTGGGTGAAGACTTGGGCGGTCCGTTCTCACTTCAAGACCAAGCTCCGCGACCTGTACAAGGACTTGGTTGGTATCAAGTCGTACCAGCTCTTCCGCATGTCGAGCTCTGGGCCCGGGGTGGTGGAGTGCAGACGGACACCGCAGAGCAATATCGTATTCCAGCAACTCCGCAGCGACTCGGAAGATGCGGCGATCTGGGACAGCGAGGTCGCAGATGAAATCTTCGCAGCCTTCACAGGGCTCGCACCGCCTCCTCTCAACGTCGAGAAGGTCCATTACCTTCACAAGAACGTGCTCTCGTTTGTCTCAGAGGAGTTCAGAGGCGACAGGATCTACATCTTGCCGTCGTCCAGTCAAGTGGAATCTGCAAAGCTGGTCAAGAAGCGACGTGGAGCGGCGAGGGTTCTTGCGAAGGAGACGGAGACGAAAGCCGCGGCCAACGAAGGCGGCGCGTCCCCTCCGGCTGCTGCGCCAGAAGAAACGAGCCTTCCTGACGGCATTCTGCCACCACCATCTTCGACTCCGGAACGCAAGCGCCCGTGTGTGTGGATCTCGCACCGCCGTTCCGCCGACAACGCCTACGGCGCCTAAGTGACTGAAGTAAGGGAGCAAAGAACACGGCAAAAAACCCAGTGATCTAATCGAGAGAACAGACGATTTTCATCTATGACGTAGTGATATAAGCAAGGGAAAAAATACAAAAGGGAAAATGTTGTGCTGGAAATAACGATCTTTTTTGGGGGTAATGAACTTTGGACACGAATTCAGAGGTGATCCAGCCCTCATCTGGGCTAAGCAAGTAGCTCAATCGATGCAGCGGCGTCTTCTCTATCGAAAACACAAATAATCAATTTTTCAGTTTTTCAATTTTGGGCGGCGACACATGTTTCAAACGCCCGTAACTTTTTCTAGACTCGAGATTTTTTAGTATCTGATGGTACCAGCGTGTAGAGGAGATCACGGAGAACATTCTAGTGGTGCTGGTTCAAAATTCGCCGATTTGCAATAATCATGCATTTGGTTTTTTGGTCTCATTTGGGCATTTGGGCAATCGAGTTGTCATCCGTGCACGCCTGGAACGAAGGAAATGGGATGTCGCCTTCTACCCAAAGTGAGAGAAGTGTGGCACTATCCTTCTCTTAATTCGTACTTTACACAGCACCACACAAACTTCGTTTCCTTCGTTTCTAAGCACTCGCATTGGCTGGAAGCACAGCAGCCAATCATTGGATAAAAATGATCTAAACGCAGTCTTCACAACTGCGTCACTTAAGATCTTGCACAAGAATCGCGAAAGCGCTGGAGACCACCAAAGAAGCACGCAATGACCTCGCACAACAAGGGCGACAACAACTTGCAGCTTGTAGTGCACGGCGATCAGGACGCGAGTATGGAGCTGGCGGTCGTTCCAAGCGACAACCCGACCGCCAGTACGGAGCTGGCGGCCAATTCGGGCGAGAACTTCGCCGCGAAGAGGTACACCGCCGCTGTACAAGAGATCCTGCACGACGTCTGCCAGCAAGCTCGTGCTGATAGGAGCTCAGATTCAGCTCCACAATCGCCAAGCCATCAACCACGAGGAGCTTCTGTCCATCCTGCAGGCGTACGCGGACACACAGGTGCCAACCCAGCACAACACCAAGCTCGTTTGCAAGTGTGGAGAAGCGAATCGAGAATGTTTCGCGGTTCTCGCACTCGTCGTCGGTGATCGCGCTCTGGAGGAGGGGGTGCTCCTACCCAAAGCGTTCAGCGCGCACGTTGGCGCTCGCGCTGCTCACACTGTGTACCCGCGCGGGACGACGGCAAGTTCAGGGTCCCAGACGTCAAGCTCTCCGGGACGAAGGGCGGGAGGAGCGGACGAGTGGGCGCCGCACGGCAGGATGGGCTTCTACCGTGGGCGCAGATGGGTGGGTCTTCTGTTGACGGCCGTGGCGGTCTGGGCCAGGATGCTTGTCGTGTTCTTGGGGGGGGTTCTTATGCCTTTGCGAGGGTTTAACGTGGTGCACGGGCCAAACGAAGTTGATTGAGTGTGCCCGGGGACGCACAAGCAGGCCAAAAACTTCGCTGGACTTTTGTAGAACGAGGTAGATTCATGACTGACTGCCCTGGGAACCAGGGGATACGAGCTATCCTGGCCACTGATTCCGTCTCATCCCTTGATCTCTTCCCGCAGAGTGCCTTACCCATCCTTGAACTTGATCCTGGACCTCCTTGATACGCTTTCGTGGTTCCCGCTGATTTCCTAATCTTCGGGTCTCCAGATCTCCAGATCTCTAGATCTCCAGGTCTCTAGATCTCCAGATTTTCAGATCTCTAGATCTCTAGATCTCTAAGAAATTCCGGAATTCCAAAATCTCAGGAAATCTCAGATCTCTAGGGACTCTCTGATTTCCGAAATCCGGGGAATCTTGGGACAGAGGAGAATCCCGAAAATGAGGAAGGGAGCTGGGCTGGGGATTTGCGAGTCTTCCACGAAATCACGATCGCCCCTTTCTCTGCGCGGCCGACGCCCGCTCTTCACACCTCCCACGGCTCCATTTCTGGGCCGCTTCGCCACACAAGCTGCACTCAACGAATGCACGGCCATGACCGACACGAACTCTCGCAACCTCGTGAACGGCAGCATTGCGAACCTGAAGCAAGGCATCGACAGCGGGTTGCAGCTGGCAGTTCAAGACGCGGTCGCGGCGTCACTCGCGCCAGTGGAGCATGAGGCAAAGCGAACTGTCATCGCTACAGCCGACGAGATGCGCCAGAAACTGGAAGCGTACGTCAACACCTTGGTCCAGACTGGCAAGCGCGAGGCGCTCAATCCTCAACACCGGCATCAGCGAGCTACTAGAGTCAGCTGAAGCGAGGATCCAGCAAGCAGCAACCACCAACATCGAAGCGAAAACGAAGAAGGCGACCGACATGGTGACCGAGGAGGCTGCGCGCGTGCTCCTGGCATTTCGAGAGCGTGCTGAAGCACTGGTATCAGAGCGTCTCGACTCGGCATTCGAAGACCGCGCGAGTTCGCTGCTAGCATCCGCCCAGAGCCAAATGATGGCGATGTTCAGCGAGCAGTCGCAAGCGGTGCAGCTGGAGGTTCGCACCGTAGCTGTTCGGTCTGCGGAGTCAGCAGCGGGCCCCAGTTTGGTCTCACGATCCGGCGAGAACGAAGCAAGATTGCTCGCCACGCTTCGCGCTGACATAGCTCGCGTCCAGCGGCTCCAGCTTGAGGTAGCCGACGGGGCCAAAAGAGATGCTCGCGCGCTGGTAACGTTGTCGCTGTCGGAAGCTATGACAGCACTTCAGAGCGACATTGGCAACCGCATCGGTAGGATTCAAGCCTAGGCTCTGCAGCAAGCCGAGTCAGCCACGAAGAGGATCGCGCTGGCCCCACAGCAGCAGTCCGCGGACCAAACGGACCTTGCAGTGTCGGTGAGATTGATG
Source organism: Globisporangium megalacanthum (assembly GCA_023334115.1). Classification (NCBI taxonomy): domain Eukaryota; phylum Oomycota; class Peronosporomycetes; order Pythiales; family Pythiaceae; genus Globisporangium; species Globisporangium megalacanthum. Next base: position 9,226 of record JAASGD010000762.1, on the reverse strand, counting down.
GTCGAGACTGTGGTCGAGGAACGGCTGCGAGCTTTGGGAACTGCAACGCGCAGTGCCATACTCATGCTTCTACCGATCGCGGCCGCAGTCGAGCAAGCGTAGCAGACCATTCATGCGACAGCAGAATGCAGCATTCAAGGAACCAAGGCAACGATCGCGGACGCCCTTCAAGACGCTATGAAAGCGCTTGGAGAGGAAGCGGAACGCAGAGCGATCAGTACTGAGAGAGCAATCTCCACCGCTCTCGGTGAAGCGATGGAGAAGCTCAACAACGCTGTGACACGCGACGCGGAGACCAACAGAGCAGCAATTGCCTCTGCTCTGGAAGACGCCTTGCAGACGATCAGGTCGAGGAGCGGTGGAGATGCACGCGTGGCCACTCCGTTCGCAACGACACCGCACTTTGCCAAGGAGGAGAACGGCGCTCAGCCGTGCACCGGTCATTTCAGCACCCAGCCGTCGCGTTTTGCTGCCGCAGCGAAATCGACCGCTGGAAGCGCTCAATCACCGATCTTCGAACCGAGCCCGCCGACCCACATTGCCAGAACAGCAATCCCTACAGATAATCCCGTTTCGACTATGTTCATGAAGTCGCCAGAAGAGATGGAGTCTTTGAGTTCCGTCCAGCGTGATCTCACCGAAGCCCAGAGGGTGGCAATGGAGAGAAAGCGAATCAAGCAGAGCGAGCGAATAAAGAGCCTTCCAGACGATGTGAGAGCACGAGCGCATCGCTTTGAGAGCCTCGTTAGCAAGGAGTAAGACGTTGCGAACGTGCATCAGATGCATGGATCATGCATATCGACAAGCCTGCTAAGCACATGAACACGACTCGAGTGTCCGTTCACTCCTTCGAAGGAGCCTTCGTCATCAAACCCATCTCGACCAGCCTCCGTCCGCGGTGAACAGTCCATCCAACTCCTCATCGACAAGGGAAGTAGATGAGAAGATTTCAGCGATCTCCAAGTCCACGTCTTCGTCCAGTGCGTCAAGTGCCTTAACGTAGACGTGCGCCGGCACGCTCGATACTTACGCGTTTAACTCGATCTTGTCACACTGAGCGAGGTCGACAAAGTTCCAGTTCGCGGACAAGAACGAACACATTTCGACACTCTCTCCCTTGTGGCTGGCGCGGTGTGAGGTAATCATTCGCCCACACTGCCCGAAGTCACGCTTGATCTGAGCTGACGACATCGGGAACCCAAACACCATGCGAGCGACCTGCTGTAGGAGTTTGTAGTTGTTTGTTGTGCTTGGTCGTGCCTGAACCGGAGAACTTGGTCATTCTGAACAGGAGGCTCGGACATCCATCTCAGAATCTCCTCCTAGACTACCTTCAATCACCTCGATTGAAATCGTGCTGGCGGTCTCAGCAGTGCAACCAAAGAAGAAAACCAGATCATCGCGAAAGTCGGACGAACTGCTCGTCGTTTCTGTAGTCGGTGATGTTTGTGAGTAGTTGTGCCCGACGACAGCTGCCATTAGCTTCCGGACTTTCTCGGTGATCCTCCGCTTGATCCGCTCGACGCTGCGAGCGGTCGTCTCCACGCTACCACCGCGTTGGTTGATGCAGCACCGAACAACCTTTGCCAGAGTCAGGTCCAGATTCATGTATTGGGGTTGCAGAAAATTTCCATTTCGAGGATGTAGGAGGTCGAAAGCTGAGCCTTGGCGTCCATGTAGCGCTTGAAAAAAGCGCGCGTCCAACGAATCCGCCATCATTCGCTTGACCTTCGCCACGACTGGATCCAAATCAGCGACTTGAAAGAACTTCTCCTCGTTCCGAGTCGACCAGTTGTCGTGAAGCGGATCGCAGGGGTTGACGGTGACCATTCGAAGGCGAAATGGCGACAGAAGCGTCTGCACTTCAACAGGATGCTCGTACTGGCTCAGTTTGTTGAGCGCTACTACAAGTTGAAGCAGCGAAAGTAGCTGCACGAGCATGTCGAACTTGTCAGCAAGATGAAACAGTACACGAGGCCGGCGTCCTGACGCCGCGCGCTCCTCGAACCACTTTTTCAGTGGTGTCCACTTCTCCAGCACTCTCTCGACGCAGAAAGCGATGCCAAGATACCTGTGCGCGCGGTAGTCGAGTAGCTTGGCTGACTTCCCCGCGTTCCCCATCTCGCAAAGCGCCTCGAATAGAATCCCCATCGTCTCGGCGCTTTTGACAGTCTTGATCGTGCGTCGAAGGTCGTCCACGATCTTGGTCATCTCTGAGTTGCGCGTCTTGGCTGTCGGCTCCAAAACAAATGCGAACTTGGTGGCCGCGTTCGTGATAACGGCGACTCGCCACTCCCACGGCAGCGACAGGCCATTGGTAGTCATTCAAAGCAGGTCGCTTTAGCCATCCGGTATCGCTGTAAAGAGATCGCTTTGCTTGATGCCGAAGTCGTCCGGCATTGTGAGAAGCCAGCGACGAAGAGGTTCGCGAATTCCTTGCGAGCGCTCTGCGTACTCTGGGTTGAACTGCCGAGCCCCAAGAAGGATCAAAGAGAACTCCCACTCGTGGTCAATGGGTAGCCCTCACACCAAGATACTTGGCGCCTTGCGGCGCGCACGACCAAACGTCCGCCATCAGGGTGAAACACGGGTGGCCGTCGCCACGAGCTCGGGCAAGGTAGCGGACGACTTCGCGCTTCGCTGATGCGTACATCTCCACAATGGAGTGGTAGATGGCCATGCTGTTCACTGGCGCGATGAACTCTTTCTAGAAGCAGATCTCCTGGATGAGACGAGAGTCGTCGTACTCTCCCGACCGGAAAGGTAGGCTGTTGGAGACAAAGCACCTGGTATGAAGAAGTTGGTTGAGCCGCGATTTGCCGTGCTGGAACATGTCGGCCGCGATCAGATACGCGACTTCGTCGTCACGAGTTCGCTTGCAGTCAGCTTCCGCGGCAGTCTTCGCGGACGTGGCCCCGCGCACTTCTTTCAAGTGGCTGGTGGCGTTCGAGGGTTTTACCGCTGTGCAGCGGTAGGAACGTCCAGTACTCGCGGCATGCAGGACCGCCGAGGTAGGTTCGACCGACCCCCCTCTCTCTCGCGATGCTACACACAGACGCCCCACAGGTAGATATGGGAGCGTCTGTTTGACCCTTGCGGAACGATTGTGAACGGTGTTCCCTCCGTGTCGAACTCCGCTACGGCCTCTTCGAAGGCTGTAGGAAAGGTTATTGCAACTGCTTGGGTACTGTCGTTGCTAGCACGCTGTCGGCGTTGGTCTTCTTTTGCTGCAGCTGCGACGAGCTGCTGTAGCGGTGGTCCGCGGCTTGTTGATGTGGCTGCTTCGACAGTGTAGTGCCAACAACTTCGTGGACGAGCTGGTGCTGTCGCGTGATCGCGGCTCGGCCTGTAAGCAGACATGTTTAGCACGATAGCGCTGTACTGCTGCTCTCTCAGCCCGTGGTTCGTACGTACCAGCAGCACGTGACCAGAGACGATGCGATCGCACGCGCGCGAGGTGTGAGCGCAGGCGATTCGCGTGAAGATCGAAAGTCGCACACAACTGCGATAGAGAATCTGGTAGATCTCAAGAGATCTTGGGGCTCAGGATTTTGGCCAATGAGCGTCGGCGAAAACGAAATCTTATGTTGCTCAAAATCGGGTACCCAAACTTGAAAGAAGTTGAACAACCCAACTCCTTTTTTGAAGTTTTGGGTTTAAAGGACTGTAGTCTCGGTTACCGTTTTTCTATTTTGGGCTGACGGCGATATACCGGAATACCGCCTTCCATATCGTTTTCTTCATTACAGGCGTGCTTGGAGCTGCCATTTTGTCCAAGTTGTTCCGAAGCCTCTAGTGTAACAAAATCAACATGCTTACAATGTGAAAAATCTCGTTCCCATCGTACTGTAGATATGAGGAGAAGCTGAAGGGTGCTCTTCGAAGTCGGGTTTTGATATGATTTAAAGGCACATTGCGAGCAGACATTTTTCTGAAGTTGTAGGTACCATATTTCAGCTAGGGAAACGACAGTACAGTATGTGGGATGAATCTGATATTAATGACAACATGTGTATTTTTATGTCAATATGTTTAAAATCCCGTATATTTGCGTCAGTATGTGCATATGTAAATAATTGACAGGAGGTGCGTATTCTGAGAATTTCAGTGATTTTCGCGTGTCAACACGTGTGTCCCTAACTATGTGACACACAGTATACTAGTTGCCATTCCCCCAGTCAATCACTCCTTTATGGAGACCCACGTGCCTTGGGGGCCACTTAACTGCTCCTCACCCCTATTATCCTGCGCGATGGGCACCAAAACTAGCAAAACTACAAAAGCGCGGAGGTGAGCTCATGGCGACCGACGAACGCGAAAACTGCCTCCAGCTACAGGTGGGGTAGACGTACCCGACCGCCAGTGACGCACTGTACGCCGTCCAGGACTACGTGCTTTCGCAAAACAAGTCTACCCGTATAGAGCAACGAAGTGGCATCCACGGCAAGATCGTCTGCATGAGTGAAAGCGGCTCCATGTTTGCCCGCATATACCGGTAGCAAGTACAAGGAACGCGCGGCGCCTGGCGAATCTCGTCGATGGAGCTCAAGCACACGAGCGTAGTCGCAGTCGGAAACCCGACCCGACGACAGATCTCAGCCCTCCCAACCTTCGCCAGCGCGGTCTCGGCGGATGCGAGTGTGTCGGCGTCAGCACTCGTCTCGCAAGTGCAAAGCTGGGGCTGGGCGGTATTGCACTCGGGAAGAAGCTGCGAACCCTGTTCCGAGCAAAGGATGCATCTGCCGCGATCGGCAGCAGCGCAGTCGAACCTCTTACGAGAAGGTGCCTTCACTACTGCAGAAGTTCTTGGAGCTCAACCCTGGGTCAATTGCAACGGTAGAGAGAGACTCTCAGTGACGGTTTGTGCGAGCGCTCGTGGCGGCAAAGGCGTTCCAGGACGTGATCCCAGCAATACAGCGAGTATTTGGCGTTGACTGCGCGCACAGCCAGTGTGCTGCGTACAGCGGCGTGCAAATGCTTCTGTTCGGCAGGGATGGTGATATGTGCAACGTTACGCTGCGTTTGCGCTCCTCCCGTCATAAGATTACGAGAGCTACTACTGGTTCTTCTCCACGCTGCGCGCCGGTGGGCTCGCCTTGGCGGAGACGCCGTTGTTTTACGACCGGTACGTCGCTCTTCTCTCAGTCGTCGAAGCGCTGGGACTCAACCTTCGCTACTGAACACTGCATACCACCCGCAACGCACTGTCCAAGTTCAAGCGCTTTACGTACAGATATAAGAATTTGTTCAGCCAAATTCAAGGCGCGGAGACAGTGGAAGTGTAAGCGGATCGCCTGTCCTACTCGGCGTCGAGGTGGGAGACGAGGTGATGCAGTACGTGGGCGCTATACCAGGCGACCGTTGGTGTGTACACGCAAACGTCAGAGTGGCACGGCTGTACGGATGGAGGACGAGTAATTTCGTCGAAAGCGCGTTTGGAACGCAACTCGTGAAGAGTACGCGGAGCCTGCACCCGTTCGCGTTTGTAGAGAGAATATGCTGCACTCTTGTCGACGCCTGCTACCTGCGTGCGCAGAATACCACCAAGTGGAGCAGCGAGGGGCTGAGCGTGACTCCTGCAGCAAGCAAAATGTACACTCAACAAAGCTCAAACATCGGGCAATACGCGGTGTAGCATGCCCCCGACAGTGTCGCGTACGTGTCGAACACAGCCGTCCCCGTTCGAGATCGGCGTTGGGTGAACGAGGGCATGCTCACGTGCACGTACCCGTTTCGAGGCCAGACGGGCGTTCCATACCGTCACTTAATTGCTGGATTCCAGGATATCGACCACATCGACACAGTGTACGATGGTTTCGACCCGTGCTATCTGGTCTCGACGTACGAGCACGCGGTCGAGAGCAAGGCAGTATTCGTTCCGTTGGACGGCGACTTGACAGTGGATGAACATATGATTCCTCCGACAGTCACAAGAAGACCAGGACGACCAAGGGTGAAACGGATACAAAGCTCGGGTGAATCAGACGAGAGGGTATTGATTACGTTGTCGGCAAAGACGCCGCCGTGGCGTACGTGCGAAAGCTCGATGAAGAAGCAGCGAGCGACGACTCATTTCGCCGCAGCACCGGCCTGTTCACGCCACCAAGCGCGATCGCGAACGACGCGAGCATCAGCGACTTCCGAACAAGCCAGGATGACCCTCCCAGCCCCGCAATCTAGCCAGCCACGCCAGCCACAGCCGCAACAGCCACGCAAGCAGCAACAGCCGAGGCGGCGGCGGCCACAGCAGCCACGCCAGGAGCAGAGGCAGCTCCAGCAGCAGAGGCAGCTCCAGCAGCTGAGACAGCTCCTGCAGCAGAGGCAGCCCCAGCACAATCGTACTCGGAGAGCGGGGCGACGAGCGACGCAGTTGTCTGCCTTAGCAGCGGCTACTCGCCGCCACAAGCGCCTGTACGTACCGACCCGCCCCCGCAAGCGCCTGTACGCGCCGACCCGCCGCAACTTGCGGCTGTACGCTCCGACCAGCAACCTGCAAACACCGACAGCAAGCAATCAGTGAGCCAAATTCGGCATGGCAAGACCAGTGACGACGCCAGACTTGACTTTGGTCCTGCCCGTCCTACGGTCGTGGTGCAGAGAACGCTACTCTCGCTGTTTAGAAGTGAGTCCGACTGCGAGCAACAAGAGACGAAGCAGAAAAAACCGCCACGAGCCAGCAGCAGCTCACGCACCACCGACAACGACGAATGCGACGGCGATCAAGAGAGGGCTGACCAACCAGACACGATCGTCAGCAACTTCGTGTCGGTTGTCGACGACGACGACGTCAACCTGCAGGTACCCGGGGAGGACATGGGCGATTACGACTCGGACGTGGATGTCCCGGAGGACATGACCGACGAGCTAGCGCCGCTCGAAGACAGTCCCATGATGGCGCTTGACGACGATGACGAAGATGACGACGGTGGCGACCCCGTGACTAACTCATGTACGGATGCACTTGGCGGCGCTGTCTGTCTTGAAGCGGCCCCACTGAACACAGGCGCATTGCGCGGCATGCAGTGGAATGAACCCACAGCATCCTTCGAGCAGGGCGTCGACGAGTACCCGTCGATGGTGAGGACCAAAGGCAGACCAACCAAGGTGACTGTCGCGGGGCGAGGTTCCGTGTTACAGCGACACAGAAGGCTGCGACGTCGCCTCTGTCGCTCTTCCTGCTCTTTTTCCCCAAAGCTATTTGGACGGAGGTGGCAGCTGATACCAACAGGTACCGGCTGCAGCAGCTCGGCGCACACGCACAAGTCGTGCAGGCAAAGTAGAGAAAGAAGCGCGCGCTGAGCCCGCCAGTCAATATGGAGAACCTGCGTGAGATAACGACTCGCCTGCACCGCAGCCCCCCGGTCCAACCGCACGGGCTAATCATCTTGGTCGGCCTACTTCTAGCGAACGTTGTTTGCCCTCAGATCAGAGGTATCTAGGTATCTATCACCGCTGACCGCTACGGTCGAGCGGCGCGCTGCCTGCCGGAGCTTTCGCGCAGCGCATGTCGCGCAATCAGTTCAACGAGATTCTTCGCAACCTGCACTTTTGCGACAACCACTCATGACCGGCAGTCAACGACAAGGCGTGGAAGCTTCGTGAGCATATCCAAGTTCTTCAGAAGACCTTTGCCTCGGCGTGGACGCCGACATCCACGTGCAGCTTCGACGAAGGGGTCTTGCCCTCCGGCTCGTGCCCCAACCCGACGCGCCTGTACACGCCAGACAAGTCGCAATCGCTGGGCACAAAGATGTTTATGACGTGTGACGCTGAGACCTCGTACTGTTATCCGTATGTGCACTCGTGTGATATCTTGAATGCTACAAGATATGTCTACAAGATATTTCTACAAGATGTGACTCACTTGTGTGTGCTTGGTATCTTGTAGGTTCGAGCTGTACCTCGGAGTCATGTTCCACGCAGGCGAGCAGCCCCAGCCGGCAACAAGGCAGGACCCGCTGTCGTCGTTCGGAACATGCGGCATGTGCTAGCGAACGCACCATCGGTGTGGCGCTTGATCATTGTGGATCGATTCTACACATCGGTTGCACTTCCCCAGCTGCTGATTATGAAGCTCTACACCATCGGAACGATCACGACCAATCGCATTGGGTACTCTTCGGGAATGGCAAACTGGCCGCCGCCTCGATCCTGCAACACACCACGAGGCGAGTTTCGGATGGCGAGATCGGTGGACGCACCTGTCATACCGGCTTTGAGCTGTTTTGACAAGAAGCCAGTGTACTTGTTGAGGACTGGCGCCAGTGGAGCAGAGTCGAGTGGACTCCGTCAAGGCACCGAAGCCCGTGCGAGAGTACCACGAGCTGATGGGAGGCGGTGACAGGTACGAATAGCTCCGCCTCCAACCCTACTCCCTCCAGCTCCAAAACAGGTGCCGCAAGTACTATAAGTCGCAGTTTCTCGGGCTCATTGATTTGGTGGTCGCGAACAGCTATGTGACGCACACGCAGCGCCAGAAAGACACGGTCTCAAGCCATCTGAAGCGCGCCGACTTCATGACGCTGCTGCACAAACAACTCCTGTCAACGACGTCCAGCGACCTTGTGGAGATCGCGGCTGACAAGAACCGGCACGCCAGTGTCCAAGACTCGCCGGGTAGAGCCCTCCCAGCATACGGTGTCTTTGATGGACGAGTGGCGAGGCGACGGGAAGTTGCGCAAGTGCCGCCAGAGTACTTGCAAGGTGTGTTCGTTGCTGCGGGGAAATGTGCGCGAGAACTCCAATGCCACCTCCTAATACTGCGAGTTGTGTTCCGAGGGCACGACGAAGTTGTGGCTGTGCATGAAGGCGAGGGAGCCGAGCTTGGGCCCGCGGACGATCTTCGAAATATGGCACGAAGACTTTGAGTGCGGACGCACACTGCCAGCCGATCCACACTTCTAACAAGATGTGTAGATTTGCTGCAGCTGAACACCAGTCGCGAAAGCGCCCGCGAGTGTACCAGGAGCCGGGAAGAGAGGGTGAGAACACGAGCTTGGACTCACAGTTTAAGTTCGTAATGCACTGCATGTTTGAGGGTCTTTTGTTGTTCCTGTGATGTGCCTTAGTTGTGTTCTGAGTGCTGAGTTGGTGAGTTGGTGGTGTTGTGAGTGTTGAGTTGGTGCTGTAGAGTTTGTGTTGTAGAGTTGGTGAGGTTTTGAGTGTAGAGTTGGTGTTGTTTTGAGTGTAGAGTTGGTGTTATTTTGAGCGTTGGGTTGGTGTTGTT
>JAASGD010000761.1:0-16834 GCA_023334115.1 Globisporangium megalacanthum | reverse complement strand
GTGCCAACAGTTTATTTCGCACTGTGACTCGAGTTTTGCGAATTGAGCGATGCTATTTAAATATGTGATTCCCACGGCAATTTGGCACAGAATAAACAAACCCTCATCACCAAACTCGCAGTTGTTCATTGACCTCCCATACAAAGTTTTGTTTGTGCCAGGTGGACAAAAGGATAGTTCCAATTGAGACCATACAAAAATCAAAAATCAATATATTTATTTGACGTTTTTGCCGTTTGACTGGTGGGAAGTCGTTCATGCAAGCAAAACCTGGCAAAAGCGACCTCAAAACAGGTTGTTGTGGGCAGGATCATCTTCAGCGCCAATTACTCTGTGGCGCAGGATGAGTGCGCCGGTCGATCTTGTCCATATACGCGCTCACTGGCCTCCGAAGCGGTGTTCAGTGATGTCAGTCATCTTTCGCCATTTTCCCATACAATTATTATAACGCTTTGACAGTCAACATCGTGGATGCCAAAAAGACCACCTTCCTTGATGACATCACACAAAGAGAGCGTACGAAGCACGCGTCAAACTTACATAGAGTACTTGTGACAGCATGCACTCCGCACGTGTAACATTCTCAGATCTGTACGTGCTCGTAACAGAGCAGTTTGCGTGCTTTTTTGCTGATTGTGTGGTCGTACACCATTTTCAGCCATAATTTTGTCTTGATTTTTGTATGTCTTTTTTGGCACTATAGTTTTGTCCAGCATCAAATGACCAAATATGCTCCGTTTGATGCTCTAAGAACGACCTTTTCGACAGAAAGCAGTTTATTCATACTCAATTGATGAGGCGAACAACATATCTAGATAGCACTGTCTAGTTCGAAATATTGACGAAGTTATGTTATGAAGAAGGGTTGGCACTATCTTTTTGTCCAGCAGTGTAGAGTGAAACGATTTTGTTGCTTACAAAAATAAGACGAAAATATTGGCTCGGAAGTCGTTTGACACGTTGTTCTTCGATTTTATAAATTTACATTTTTTCAAGTATAAAGTTATCCCTTTCGATAGTTTTTTGTGGGCACGCTTTTTTAGTTTCTACATCTGTGCATTTTTATAACAGAGTGTAGATTTGTACACAATGTGGACCACATTGTGCTGATATTATAGTGAAATTAAGTATAATGTTATTTTACTACAATATCTACACGGTCAGAATTGGACTTTTTCTGCATATTCAGGATTCTGAATCTGAGTCTGCGTTACGACAGACTCACAATGATGGCGAGCAGCCACACATTTTTCAGAGGGGGGGTCTTTGTGCGAATCGCAGAACGCTCTCCTGAAGCATCGAGCAAGCGAGCATGTCGGCGCTGTCCCCCGTCGCGAAGGCGCTGCTACGCAACCCCGTGGGCCGTGTGCGCGGCAACGGTATCACGGCCACTGTTTTTGGCGCCACGGGCTTCCTGGGTCGTTACGTCTGCGCCGAGCTCGGTGCGTCCTTCTTCGTCTGAGCGCTGCTGCGTACGCCTGTCGTTCCGGTGGTCTCGGTGCGAGTGCGTAGCACACACACCTCCCACTCACTATTGCGCTGCTGCAGGCCAACGCGGGAACGCGTTCGTTGTCCCGTACCGTGGGGACGACTCGGAAGTGCGCCACCTTCGGGTCATGGCGGACCTCGGCAACGTCGCGAACATCCCGTTCCACCCGCGCGACCGCGAGTCGATCCGTGAAGCGGTCACTGGCTCGGACGTTGTGATCAACCTCATTGGCAAGCACTACCAGACGAAGCACCTGCTGCCGTGGTGGATCAATTACACGTACGACGACGTCCACGTCGAAGTGGCGCGGACGATCGCAGAAGTCGCGGCGGAAGCCGGCGTCCCGCGTCTGATCCACCACTCGTCGATCCTCGCGACGCCCAACTCGCCGTCCGTGTGGGCAGCGTCCAAGTACCGCGGCGAGCTCGCCGTGCGGAAAGCGTTCCCGACTGCGAACATTGTGCGCTCGTCCACCATGTACGGCCCGGAGGACAAGTGCACGACGTGGTTTGCGGACCGTGCGGTCCTGGGCGGCGTGCCGCTCGTGGACAACGGCGACGCAGTCGTGCAGCCAGTGTTTGTGAACGACGTGGCGCTTGGGCTCTACGCGCTCTCGCAGGACGCCTCGATCCAGGGCAAGACGTTCGAGTTTGTGGGCGACGAGGAGTACACGCAGAAGGAAATCGCGGACTTTGTCTTTGACGTGATCAAGACCGAGCCGAACCTCTTTAACCTCCCGCTGCCGGTCGCCAAGGTGCTCGGCCGCTTCGCTGAGTTCTTCCCTGAGCCCAAGATCACGGAGGACTGGGCGACGCAAATGAGCCTCAACCAGGTCAAGACGTCGGACTTGCCGGGCCTGCGTGAGCTCGACGTCGAGCCGTCCAAGATGGAGAAGGAGGCGCCGAACTGGCTGATCAAGTACAACAGCGGTGGCCACTTCCAGGAGGTCTCGGGCTACCACTAAAGTGGTGGTGTCTCTTGGCTGCGCGCGTGGCGTCGTTCGTCCGTTGCTGCTGCTGCCGTCAACCGACCGACCGACCGACCGACCGACCGACCGACTGACTGACCGCTCCGCTTGCCTGGAACGAACCGAGTCGGCGTCGTCGTTATCGTCGTCTTTTACTGGCTGCGAACAGGTGACGGATGGAACGGAGCGTACGAGCCAGTCAGTAACACACTCAATACACTATAGCAGCGCAAGCTCCACACATGTAATCGCGTGCAGCTTGGAGCGTGCAACTCGGTCTTCTTCGCTCGGAGCTCATCAGATCTTGAAAGTCTTGAAAATCCTGAAAATCCTGAGAATCTTGAAATGCACAAGCTCGAATGGTGGTGGCGAGCGAATACAGTACTACAGTAGTATTCGCAGAACTTCACTATCAATTCCTGTGATCGTCATGCTCCGACTGACGCTGGCGCGAGCGAGCGCCGCTGCCACTGCGCGCCGCCGTCTGTCACCGCACTCGCCGCTGCTCATGAGCGTTAGCGCCACCATCACCAGCAGCCACCGGGGTTTCAACTCCACGCCGCTCCAGTTTGACACATATCCTTCACTCCGTGCTCCAGCTTGTAGAGCAGCACCCCGACCTCCAATTATGTTGCGAGCCGTGCTTCCTTGACTGCCTGCGTTCGACTCTCTCTCTCTCTTTGCTGGTGACGCGCAGTACACACCGTGTAGTCAAGCGGCTGCAGGAACAGGGTACGTTGTACGCGTGTGGGTGGGTGTGGAACGGCACCCAAGAGACCGACGCATTCATTCTGTCCATGTCCAGGCTTCAGCCCTGAGCAGTCGGAGGCGATTCTCGACGTCATGAAAGACGCCATGGCCGACTCGCTGGACGCACAGGCCCGCATTGTGCGTCCTGCCGCTCTCTTCTGTCCATTTCAGTAGTAGTAGTACCGTGTCGTAGTGTTCGCAGTCCCTTCCGTCTCTGGATAGACAGACCCATGACTGTAACTGTCTCTTGGCTGAGTACGCAGCTCGCGACCAAGGCGGAGCACGTGGAGCTCAAAGCCGAGCTCTCGGAGCGCGTCTTCAACTCGACCCTCAAGTTCGGTGCGTAGCGTATCAGAGGTGGGTGGGTGGCAAGGCGCACTGGCCTCAGTGCTAAGCTAACGAGAGTGTTGTGGGTTGTTGTATCGGCTCGTAGACATCGCCCAGCGCCACATGCGCGAGCTCCTCGAACGCGACTTCAACAACCTCAAGCAGGACATTCGGATGCTCGAGAAGATTGACTTTGACAAGATCCGCGTCGAGATTGCCGAGATCGAGAAGAAGGTGGGTCGGTGGGTCACGTACTGGATGGAGTCTTGCTGGTTCGGGACACAAGGACGCCTACGGGTGGGTCAAGAGCTCACAGCCGGTCATCATGGCAACACCACAGTTCTTGCTCCAGAAGCAGGCGGAGGACGAGACGCTCAACGAGCTCCGGCTGTCGATGGAGAAAGTGGAGAAGCGCATGCTCCAGTACGCGGTCGGTTTCGCCGGCACGATCATGGCCGTCGGGGCTGCGCTCACGCGGCTCGTACTGTAGCATTCACCCACCCGACGACAACGACAGACGGACGTCTCACTTCAGTGCAGCTGGGCGGCTTGGAACGGTCGAGAGAACGATCCCATAGACAAGAGAGCTTTCTCTCTCACTCCTTCCTATCGGCACCAACGCACTGCGGTCCCGCTAGCGGAACTCACTGCTCCGGTCCACCGTCTTGTCCTGCACACGCGACGTCGCGCTCGCAAGCCGAGACGCGCTGCCGAGGATGTTGCCCAGGAGTCCGTCGCCCCCACCTCTCGCACTCGCAGGCGGGCGGCTAGTGCCAGGCGAAGCCGCACTCGCGTTCCGAGGCCGCTGGTGGGCAGTCGGCGCCGTCACGAGTGCCACGGACCGGTAGCTCGTCGTGCTCGCGTTTGACGCGTTCAGACTCCGCTGCTCCCGTGCGTAGAACTTGTGGCCGGGAGGGAAGAGCGTTGGTCGAGGCGCGTCGTCGCGTGGCCGCTTCGGGCGGTCCCGCGCCTCAGGCTTCCTGCTCCCGCTGCTGGCTCCACGCTCATGCTCTCGCTCCGATCGCGGCTTGCTCGCTTGTCGGAGCACAGGCTCGTTCTCCATGCAAAACTCCTTCGCAGAGATCGACTTTGGCGGCGGCTCTGTCGCGCTCGTGGCCGGCTGGGACGGCTGAGGCGCGCGCCCATGATCCACGTCGTGTCTGCTGCTTGACGCACGAGGAGAGCGCCGGTCGTGGCTGGACTCGTAGCGAGGCCGCTTCGAGCGGTCGTCACCTCTTTCTGCTCGGTCGTTCTGACGCCAGTCGGTGTGGGATCGCGAGCTCGACGACGAGTGCTCGCGCTTTCTGTACGACTCGCGGTCTCGGTGCGAACTCCGGTCGCGACTTCGGTGGGACTCGCGATCTCGGTCACTACGGGAGCCGTCCGACGGTCTCGACGCTGCATGTTCTTGTCGTCTCGTCGTTGGTGACGTGCGCTCGCGGTCGCGATCGCTGCGTGGTGTCGTACCGGATCCCACGGGCTCCAACTTGGCGCTGAGTTCGTTTTCCAGCTTCCGTGGCGCATCCTCCGCTCGACTTGCGTCTGCGTGGCCGCTGCCACTGCCACTCGACGACAGTTGGCGAGTTGTCGGCCCTGTCGCTTCGTCAGCACATGTCGTGGTGTCCAGCGGCGACAACTGTGCGCGCAGTGGCACCTTCGTGTCGAAACTGCTCGGTCCTGCGTCCGTAGCAGTCGCGGGTTCCCCACTCGCGTCCTCCGTCCCAGAGACGCCAGGGACGTCGGGCTCGCTCTTGATGGACGCACTATGGGCCATTGACTCGGTCGTGACGCCAGTAACCGCCGCTGTCGTCGCTCCCGCCTGCTTCTTTGCTGCCTTCTCGTGCATCTCTTGAAAGTGCGTGGCCAAGCCCTTGCTCTCGTCGCTCTCGAGGCGGCGCGAGACCTCTGGGAAGCTCGCGCCACGCGTGCGAACCACGAGCCGTCGGTCTTCCGCACTCCGCACGAGCGCTGCCCACGTCTCGTCCCGCACAAGAGTGTTCACGTGCCCGACCACGAACAAGCAGAAACGCGCGCGCGTGATCGCGACGTTGAGCCGGCGAACGTCCTTGAGGAAACCAATGCCGCCCCGTTTCGACGCGCGGACGCACGAGAAGACAATCACGTCCTTCTCGCGGCCTTGGAAGCCGTCGACCGTGTTCACTTCGACCGACACGGACTGCGGGATCGCCGAGTGGCTCAGCTCGCGCCGCAATACGCGCACTTGTTCCTTGTACGGCGACACAAAGCCGACCGACCACTTGTGCTTGCGTGCGTCGGCGCACGTTTCAAACAGCGAGCGGCACAGGTCGACGCAGAACTGCGCTTCGACACGGTTGTACTTGGAGCCGTTCATGTCTTCTTCGCTCGAGTTCGTCACGTCGTAGAGCAAGAACGGCTGGAACGCAGGGAACTGGTACACGCCCGGGCACACTGTGCGCACGCGCTCCATCACGCTCGGTCCGTCCGTGAGCATGCCGCCGTAGAACCGTTTCGACGGGAACTCGCGCAGGAACGGGTGCATGCGATACTGCACCCGCAGCATCGACGGCGCGACGCCGCTCTCTGCGATCCGCTCAAAGAGCGACCGGTCGTAGCGCGCGTTCGCGGCGACGACGCTTTTGACCGTCGCAGGCAGTTGCTTCGGGTCGCCGACGAGCACGACACGCGCGACACGCTCGCGGATCGGCACGAGCGTACTCAGCTCGACCGCTTGCGCCGCTTCGTCAATGATGAGCGCGTCAAAGCCACGCGGGAGGTCGGCGAGCGGCCCACTGCCCGACTTGGACAGCGTGCACGCAATGATACTCGCGCGCGAGAGGATCGCTGCGGTCAGTTTCGTGCGCAGTGCAAACACTTCGTCGCGCACACGTCGGACTTCGCCCGAGCACTTGGTGAGCTGCGCGTGGAGCTGTGCGAGTCCTTTGCGACTCGCTCTCGGTGCGCCTTCTGGCGCTGCTTCCGCGGCTTCTTTCGCCCGCTGGTGGAAGTCGCGGATCGACTTGCGGAGTGTCTGCTGGGTGTCCTGGAGCTCGCGTAGTTGCACGGCCTTCGGGTGGATGTCCACTTCGCGCTTGATGATCTGGGGGAGGCACACGGCCTTGACCACGTCTGGTGCGTCTTCGCCTGGGTTCCCGAGCCGCACGACGGAGAGCCACTCGTCGTTCAGGGCTTCCGGGTGCACACTCGGTGCGCGCACTTTTACGACACTCCCACTGCTGTCCATGAGACCGTCCGTGACGATCCGGAGCACGAGCTCGTCGACAGCGCCGTTCGACGGTGCGCACAATAGGACGTGGTTGCTCCGCCGTACACGCGCAACGGGGTTCGACGGCACGACACGTTGGCGCACGACAAGCGTCGACGGCGGCGGCCCCGTACTCGGCTTCCGTGCCGACAGTTTGTCTTCGAGTCGACTCCGCACACTCGACGTGTTCTTTAGCGCCTGGATCGTCGTTCGCTTCGGCGCTGTCGCTGTCGCGTCTGCGTCCGAACGGCGCAAGATGCTGCCCATTGCTGACGTCACTGCGCTGAGCGAGAACGTCGGACGCGCAGACGATGGGTCGGTCGCCCCGAGCTCAGGCAGAGACTGGAAGCTGGTGGTGTTGCTGCTCTTGTCGCCTCGGGGCGCCAGAGCAGCGCTACTACTGGAGCTGCTGGCTGACGATCGGAGCGCGTGAGTGGTGCTGGAAGGCATGATCGCGAGCGCTGGTGGCTGGAGCGCCAGGAAGCCGCTCAGCAGCCCCATGATCGTCTTGGTCTTGCCCGTGCCGGGCGGTCCCTGGAGCAGACTAATGCCGACGCTGTAGTTGTTTAGCACGCTGTGCACCGACTGGAGCTGCGACTGGTTGTACTGCGCTTTGATCGCGTCCCAGAGGTCTGCGGGCAGGAACCGTGGCGCGCGTGCGAGCGCGTCAGTCTCGCTCATGAGCTGCGTCCACTTGGCTTTCAGACTGCTCGCGAGCGCCTTCACGTCCGCGTCTGCGTGCTTCCGGAGCTTGTTGACCGCCTTGCCGACACTCGTCGACTGTGCGACACACACACCACCATCCTCAGCTCTTCACGTTCACGACCACAACCACCCACACAACCACTCAACCAACCAAGCAATCAACGCACGCGCAGATCCACCAGCGTCACGTCCATTCTGTCGAGGCGCTTGAGCAGTTTCAGGACCTTGGCGTCTGCGTCGCTCGCACGCACGCTCTTGAGCTCGTCGAGCGCTGTCGTGATCCGAATCAGCTCTGTCTGCGTCGACTTGTACACGTTCGGCGTCAAGACCGCGGTGCGCAGGTGCTCAGGGAGCATGTCGACCGAACGGAGCGAGATGTACTCCCGCGCGGACGTCGTCAAGTTCGCCACACAGTAGACTTTCCACTCGGAGTCGCCGATCGCGTTCGCTGACAGTGACTCGACGTCAAACGCTGCGACGTCGTCAGTCGCAGTGTCGAGCTCGCCGTCGTTCAGAAACAGCACTTTCACGCTCGCGTCGTCGTCGTTCTCGCCTGGTTTCTTGTGCACACTCGTGTGCTTCTTGCTCTTCTCCATCTC
Source organism: Globisporangium megalacanthum (assembly GCA_023334115.1). Taxonomy (NCBI): domain Eukaryota; phylum Oomycota; class Peronosporomycetes; order Pythiales; family Pythiaceae; genus Globisporangium; species Globisporangium megalacanthum. The sequence continues at coordinate 8,753 of JAASGD010000761.1, read as the reverse complement.
GCTCACGAGGATCACGCCGAGGAGTTCGCGGTGGCCCATGAACCCTGCACGCGACAGGCTCTCGCTGTTGACGACGCGGAGGAGCACGACGTCGCCGTTGCGAAAGACCTTGTCCTTTGGCGTCCCTCGGTGCGCGTTCCGGTTGTTGTTCGTCTTGAAGAAGAAGCTCTGGGTCACTGCTGACTCGTCCACTTCTGTGATCGTAAAGTGGAGACACCGCATCCCTTCCCGTGGCTTCTCGGACTCGTACCGGAGCACGTGGCCGCCGCCGCTTGCGTACACCTTTCGCAGTCCTTCGTGCAGTTCGTTGCTCGTCTCTTCCAGCAGCAGCGGCAAGTACGCGTTCACGTACTCGGCGCTCTTCTTGAAACTCTGGTTTGGGGACGCGAGCACGCGGTCGGACCGCTCGCGTTCGAACGCGCGGGTGAGCAGCTGGGGCATGCAGAGCTGCAAGAGCTGCCGGTAGAACGGTAGCAACGAGCACACGGGGACGGGCTTCTGCGTGCTCTTAATGCGATGGAAGAGCGCTGCGAACTGCAGCGCTTCGTCCTGCGCTTCTTCATCGTCTTGTTCCTTCACGTGCTCGTCGCGTTCGTTCTTCATCGACCGCTGAAGAGCCACAGATGGGGCCCCAGTCCCACTCCCACTCGTCGTCCCGTGCGCGTGCGCCATGCCGCGAAGGACCTGGGACATACTAAAGTCGGTCGCCGTCTTTGCTTTTGCTTTGTTCTCTCTCTCGAGCGGCGACGGCTCGCGCGTTCGCGGCGTCACATAGTCCGATTCGGTGTAGAAACTGTGGTTCTTCCGTGCGCTCGCTTCCTCCGACGTCTTGTTAAAGCCGGTCAAGTCCACTTCCACCCGCGCCATTGCTCTCGCTGCCGCTTTCCCGCTCATGATGGGGCGACTCGAGTGGAGGATGAGCGGCGGCTTCGAGTCCTCCGTGAGGTCGATCTCGTCCACTCCATGCCGTCTTGGCTTTGGCGGCCGTGCCGATGCTGACGCTGACGCTGTTGACGCCGTAGCGTCCGACTCGCGCGTCACTCTCCAGTCCGAAATCGTCGTCTTTTTCGTAAAGAACCCGGCCGTTCGGTCCAACTGTCGGAATTTCTTGGCCACGCGCGCAAAGTCCGTCGACCGCTTCGACGCGATGCCTGCGGACACGCTCTTGACGCTCTCAACGTGTCGGAGCGCGTTGTCGTCCAGCACAACGCCGCCTTGGAGCAGCGTCTCGAGCACGATCATGAGCAGCTCAGCAGCGCGCGGTTTCTGGGCGACCGAGCCCGACTCGATGCACCGCACGAGCGACACAATGAGCCCCGCTGAGCGCTTTGTCACCGCGTTCGGGTCCTTCAGTGTCTCGGTCCAGAAGACCCAGAACGTCACTGCAAAGTCCAAGATGCGCACACGGACTGCTTCGTCGACTGCCACTGGGACAGGGAACGAGGTTGGTCCGTACAACCTCGAGAGCAGCGAGACGAGAAAGTCGTTGATCAAGATCGGGAGCTTCTGGAGGTTCACGGTCGACGCCGCTGCACGCGGTCGCGCACTCGGAGCCGCTTTGGCCGCGACGTCGACCGCAGTGTCGGCCAGCGTCTTCTGGAGCGACGAGCCGAGCACTTCAAACACCTTGGTCCAGACAAAGACGAGCTTCTTGACGGTCGGAATCGCCACGTCGACGTGGAAGTCGTAGAGCCGGAGCGACTGGAGCAGCGAGAGCATTCCGCGTAGAAACGCCTCCGTGTTGCGGTGCACGGCGATGAGACACGACTCCATCACGGACTGCGGCTTGGCCGGCGCGTTCTTGGGGGCTGCAACGTGAGCGAGCAGTCTGCAGATCCAGATCCAGTTGAAGGCGTCGATTGTCAGCTGAGGTGGCAGGCAGTACACACCATACTGTACGGACTACGTACGTACCTCTTGATGCCCTGGTCGATCGCACTCGTCGGGTTCAGCAAGCAGAGCGTCGTGTGTTGCGCGACGACTGGGAACCGGAGTGGGTTCATCAAGCCCTTGACCAGCACTTCGTCGCACACGCGCTCCAAGTACGCCATCAAGTGGAGCTGGTACTGCTTCAGCACGGCACTGAAGCTCGCAAGCTCTTCGCTCGCACTCGCGTGCGCTTCGACGACGTTCAGGATCTCCGAGACGCCGCCGATCGACTCGAACAGGGCACCGTGCACTGCGACTGGGATCGTCGCGATCGCTTTCCACGCACACAGTTTCGCCAGCAGCGCGGTGATCACAGGCTTGGCCTTCGTCATCTCGTCCATCTTCTTCTGCGTCCCGCCGTCTGTGCCGCGCACGACACACGTGAACACAACGTCCCGCGCCAGGAGCAGGTGCTTGCTCAGGATCGTCGAGCACGTGATTGCTGCGTGGTCCACGAGCGCAGCCACGTTCTCAGGGTTCACGAGGATCTGGAAGAGGTAGGTGGCCCACACAGACTCCAGATCGCCGCCAGACGATGACGGCCGCGAGTTCGGACCGCACGGCCACCAGAACGCGGTCTCTGAGACCGAGTAGTCAATGAGCTGCGACTCGGGGAGAGCGCCGTCGTCTCGCGTCTCGTCCTTCTTGCTGCTGCCTGTTGCTGTCGACGCCGACTGTAAGCGTGTGTCGTAGCAGTCGCAGATGATCGTCGAGACTGCGCGGGACGCCGCCACCTTCAGCGACGGATCGGTAAAGTGCGCCAAGCTCGCCGTCCCGTCGATCAGAAACAGCAGTAAGCGTTCTCGAGACTGGAGGTAGAAATCGAGCTTGAGACGGTTCGACTGTGGGTATCGATTGCACACACAGTGGGCAGCGTCAGGGAGTTAGTCTTCTTCTCCCAGTCAGTCTGCCACCTCCATACGCAGCGCTGACCTGTCTGCTCGAGAGCTGTGGCGGACGACTGGACGCGAGCAGCGGCGGGAGCAAGTCCACGAGCTGCTTGGTCACAAACACGCGCCAGGACGGCAACTGGCAGTGCTGGAGGACCATGTCGACGACGGTCTTGGGCGTGTGGACCGTGTGGTTCCAGAACCGGTGCCCTAAGCACCGCAACATCACAGCGTAGCACTTGCAAATCTGTTCATCGTTCGTTCATCTGCCCGTCAGTGCGTTCGTCCGCTCTCTTCTGAGGCAACCAACCAGCTGTACACACTGATGCGTTGGTGCGTTCGTTCTCCACGCACCACAAACGTAATCTGCTGGCTCGTGCTCGTCGGATCCGCGTCGTTGAGGTAGTTGAAGACCAGGTCCGGGAGGTTGTCGAACGACTCGAGCATCACGTCGAGACTCGTCTCGTCCATTTGCTGCATGACTGTGTCGAGCGCCGCCCACAGCGTCTGGTTCGTTGGCGTCTTGATGCAATTCGCACTTTCGAGAAACTGTACGGACAAGAATGTACGGACAAGAGAGAGAGCGAGCCCACGACCAGTGAGCTAGCTTGTCGGTGCTCATTTGAACCACAAGGTTGCATTCTCTGTACCAATGGGAGCTCTTCGGTCGTCTGCAAGTCGAGCGAGAGCACCGAGACGTTGAACGACGCGCTCTCTAAGATGTACATCCACTCGTCGAGCACTTTGAGGACCGGCTGCTCGTCCCCGCTCTCTCCCGACAGATCAATTGGCCCAAACTTGTGCACCAGCGACGTCCCCCACGCTCTGCGGACACACACGATCGAGCGACCGGCGTCAGCAGCGAGACAGTGTTAAGTGAGAATGGGAATGAGGATGAGAACGAGGCGGCAGATAGGACAGAGAGAGCGTCCGGACGCGTACCGTACGCCGGCGTCGGGAGACACGAGCAAGTGGTACACCCCAGGACAGTACCGGAGCCGCTCGTAGTCCAGCAGCGCTTTCACGTCCGCCGGCGCCGTCGAGAGCCACTAGCAACCCAACAACCCAATCCAACGGACGTGTTCGCGTGAGCAGCTGGAGCTGTCGCGGGTGCGTACAAGTCCCAAGCGGCTGTGCGATGCGAGCGAGCGCACCTTGGAGACGACGCGGACGACGCGAAAGTCCGAGAAGAGCCGTCGCTGGCTCAGCACTTCATACATGGCAGTCGTCAGCGCCGTCACCGTACGTTCTTTCTCGGTACGCGCTGCGTGGACGAGGCTACTGCTCTCGTGGGGCTTGAAGACTGCGTGCAGCCGCTCGGCGTCCAGCTGCGCCACTTTCGCAAAGAACGCGGTAATGGACGCGGGCGTGAACTCGTACTCGAGGTCGATGCGCACGCTCGGCAGGGACGCGTGGTAGATGTCGACGCTGAGTGAGTGAGTGCATTTAGAAAGGTGAGAACGTAGTCACAACCTGCCTACCAAGGTGTGTGTCGTGAGCAATCGTCACGTCACCCAGCCAACGCACCACTTGCAGCAGAGTCCGAGCTGGGCGCTCATCTTCTCCACAAAGACGCGCACGCTATCGGTGGTCGGGTGCAGCTCCAGCAGCCGCGTCATGAACACCATGAGCGGCGGGAAGCGGCACCACCAGTGCCCGTCGTAGACGCCCAGCAGGAACTGTCCCACGCGCGCGTACAACCGCTGCTTCTCTAGCACGACCTGCGGGTCCGTGGCCACGTGCTCACTCAGCTGCGCGATCTCAAACTCGAGCGCGCGCGCCTGCGCGTCCATCGCCGCGCTCATGACGCGCTTCGAATGGCTCTCGAAATGGAAATGGACGCGACCAAAAGTATCAACAGTATCAACAGTATCAAAAGTATCAAACTTTGATTAATGGGGGTCAAATCAAACACGACCACATTTGAAACAAACACGACCTATCTTTCAAGACTACATTAGGTATCATAACGACATTAGACAAGCTGGTTAGTTGCCAAGCTCTTCTTGGAGCTTCTGCTTCCGGTTCAGCGCATACATCAAGTCTCTCTCTGCGTCCGCGTACTCGAGAGTCCCTGGCCGCTGCCGCTTCACGCGGTCGCGCAAAGCGTCGATGCCGACCGCGAGCTCGAGCCACTGCGACTGCGCCATTTTCTCTTTCTTGAGTCGCACGTGCTCGCCAGTCATGTCGGCGATTGTCCGGACCATCGTCACCAACTCGTCGACCACGAGCGCGCGCACGGTCGCTCGCAACGTGTCGTCGGCCGCGTCGTTCGTTTTCGGACGCTTTGCCACACGAAAGCTCGCCTCTGACGCCTCACTGGCCGACAGTGGTCGCGGATGGAGGGTGCTAAAGGCGGGACGGACAGGAACGCGCGGGGCGCTCAACACGCGCGCGTCAGGGCGGAGCTCTGGGTGGCGCTCGAGCCAGCAGTTCAGGTAGAGCGCGTTCGCGTTGCCGCGACAGAACTTGAAAAAGTCCGCGTCGCTGTGGGGGCCACCTTTCGCCATCTCCGCACTCGCCCGTTGGTGCGCACGCACGGCTTCGCTCCAGATCGACTTGAGCTTCTCTGCCGAGTGTGCTGCGTAGATCTTTGGCGTGATCGTCGCGAGCGCTGGGTGCGTGCTAATCTTGTTCATATACACGGGGTTGTCCGACAAGAATGCGGCGCGCACGTCCAGCCAGAAAGTACCGTCCGGTGCGTCCATCTCTGCAAACCGACACGCAAATGCGTCCGAGAAGAGCACGTTGAGGAGCCGAATCGCACAGTGGGGTATCCGGGTCGGCGTTCTCGTCCTGGTACCTGCGGGCGTCGCAGTGGTGGCGCCAGCAACAGTGGGGGCGACGACAGTACTGACGACAGCGTTGGCGACAGTGGTGGCGACAGGGCCGACAGTATTGACGACAGGGCTGGGGACAGTGTGGACGGCAGTGCTGTCGCCGACACTGCCGACCATGGCTCCAGAGGCCTCCCGAGCAGCTCTGTCGTGCTCGCGAAGCAGATTGATGAAACCGGCTTTGTTGTAGTTCGTGTCCGGTCCTGTCCGGATGGTCGTGATCCTCCGTCGAGAGACCTCGACCCGCAGCAGCGCAGACGAGAGCGCTTCGTATGGCTCGCAGACGACGGGTGTGGCGCTGGCGTTGGCTTTGGGGCTGATGGTGTCATCGTTGAGCGCACGCGCGAGGTCCATCGTCGTCGTTGTCGTGGGTTTTTTGTTGTTGTCGTCGTCGCTGTCGATTTCAGAATGAGGGGAAGCAAAGCCGTTTGTACCACGAGCCAAGGTGACTTGAGATTTGTATAGAAGAGGCCAGTGAAAGGAGCGTCGAAAAGTCGTTTCGAGAGTCTTTTGGCTCACGATAGTCGGTTTGATAGTACACTTCGGACGCGACACGACAGTGAGCACGTGCTGGATCGATCGCTCAGTTGACCTCGGCTCAGGGAAGCTGCTCACGGACGACGAAAGTCAACGCAGCGCACCCGTTGCTCTTCCGAGCGCAGTACTCACCCGGTTTGTTGTGCGTAGCAAGTGTCGCGTCCGTCGTTTGTTACGTTCGAGATCCATCAGCTCACAACGTTGGGCGAGGCGGTCGCCAAGACCGAACTCGACAACGTCAACCATCCATTCGCGACGCACGACAGTCGCCAACGGCCGTAGGAGGCGCCCAGTGATGTTGCTCACTTCGAAAGCACGTGTCGCTTCTTGCACAAGAGCACGACACTATAATACCGTGATCTTGTGAAGGAAAGCGACACGTGCTGTGCTGTCGCCATGACACAGTGTCGCGGGTGGCCTCGCTTGGAAATCAGTCAACTTGGCGCGTCGCGATCTTTCCCTTTCGCATCAAGCGCCGTCAACGCTCTTCCCAATGTCAGACAACCGCGTCACATCAATGAATGCTTCCTGCTCCAACCAGTGAGTGAACCAACGATACAGTAAGTGTACCCACGTGTGTGCACGTGTAAAAAAATCAGAGTGCGATCTGCGTGATTTGTGTGGAAATGACGCGCAAAACAACAGCGACTGCGGTACTCGCAGTGCCGCCACTGGCAGTCGCGGCTGTGAGTTTTTTCGCGGGCGGCGCGAACGCGCTGACGAGCGTGGCGTTCGGCTGTCTCGCAGCGTTCGCGCTCTGCGACGCGTGGTACTTTGCGCGGTTGGCGAGCAACGCAGTGGCGGAGACGCTCACTGCGCGTGGACTCGTGAATGCGCCGCCGCGACGGGCGCTGCTAGCGGTCGGTGTGTTGTCCGGCCGTGTGCTGCCGGGCGACATTGACCGCAATGGACATTGCAACAATGCGCGCTTTCTGCGCGAGTGCGGCTTCGCTCGGCGGGACTTTTGGCAGGTGCGCGGGCGTGCGACGGACGGACCCAAAGGGTGGTGGGAGGGAAAGAATGAATGTAATGAATGCGTCATAGGAACCAAGTGGCTAATGAATGACTGGCTCCAGCGCAACGGCTTGTGGCGCGTGCTCACAGCACACGGCGGCAACCTCATCGTCGGGTCGCAGACCGTCCGGTACCGACGCGAACTGGCGCTCGGTGAGCCGTACGCGCTCGAGACCCGCGTGCGCTGCTGGGACACCCGGGCGTTCTACGTGGAGCACCGCTTTGTGACGCAGCAAGTGGGCGGCGGGAAGCCGTTCGTGAACGCCATCGTGCTCGTGAAGAACGCCGTGCTGGGGGCGCTCTCGCCCGTCGAACTCGTGGCGGCGCTGCTGCCGGAGCTGGACGACCGTGCGCGCGCGAGTCCACCAGTGCCAGCCGACGTGGTCGCGTGGATCCAGAGCAACGACATCTCGAGTAAAATGCTGCGCACTGAGAGTGCGGTGGTGTGAGCATGGAAGGAGAAGGGGAAGGATGGACGGACGTGGAGACGAAAGGGATGGGCGATGGGCGGTCGAGTGATACGCGCCATGTCCGTGGGAGTTGAGGATTGTGATGTGGAGGCTCACTCACGTCGACTGAACTGGAGACGAACGAGCGAGTGGCAGCGTCAACAGGAGCTCGCCGTCGAGTGAATGAGTACTTCACTTGCATTGGATTATATAGTCGGCTCTCCTCATAAATAGTCTGCTCGTGGAGGGGACGGCGTCTTGGTGACTGGAGTCGGCAGAGACGCTGCTGGGTTGGTGGGGAGGGGACTCGGGATAGTGGCGACGCAAAGGACCCAGACGTGACGAGTTGATATGGCACAGTTACTGTTGATACACCGTCTGCGAGAGTGTGAGGTGGGGAAGCGACCACTGCGCACCTCACGCCGTCACCTTCGCTTGGACCCCTGGTACGCGCACGCACGCGTCGTCTACGCGTTGTTGTCGTCGACATCGCCGCTCTCCTCGCGGTCGTCTTCGGAGATGGAGCCGAGCCCACCTTCCGACTGGCGGCTCAGTGGAGAGCAAGCGAGCGTGGCTGCGACGTTCATGTACGAGCGGCGGGGGAACGAGAGCTCCTCGAGGATCAGCTGCGCCATCTCGTCGTTGTCGCTGAGAGAGAGGAAGCAGCTGAGCTGACGGTGCGCGTCGAGCGTGAGGGTGTCCATCCTGCCTGTCTGTGTGCTGCTTGCTTGGGTCGGATGCTTGGAGCAAGGGGTGGGTGTGTTGAAACGAAGCGATCTGTCCTGTGGAGACTGGTTGTGTGCAGGCGGGGGCAACTTGGTGAATGCACCTTTGGCCAAGCCAACCGCCCAAATCGCGAGCCAGAAATACCGAGCAGACCCGCAACGCCACCAAACACAATCACGATCGTACCTGTACAAAGCGCCAACAGGTTGCTTCGTCGCGGCAGATCTTCAAGTTGGACGCCTGTGACATCATCGGGTCGACGGGGTATACTAAGAGCAAGTGAGAAAAGGAGTGAGCTGCCAGTGCGTCATTGAATGACGCAGCAATGAGGGCTGTATGCGGGTTAAGTTAAATGCGTTGCGACACGAGGT
>JAASGD010000760.1:0-16843 GCA_023334115.1 Globisporangium megalacanthum | reverse complement strand
TTGCACCCAGCAGGATTACACCAAGTGCAGAACTAACGTAATCAAAACAAACACTCTTGTGCAGAATGTTGTCATGAATACGCTAGTGAGCACGGGTGAGTGTTGGTTGGTTATCGTGAGTGATGGTGAGTCCTCACAGGTCATCTGCGGGCATACGAGGGCGACGGCAAAGCGCGCCGTTCCACGCTTGATCTCCGCTGGGCGGCTGCGTCGCTTCTCGCTCATGGCAGCAGGGAACCCAATGCGTCGAGCTTGAATTGTGTCGACGGAGTAGACGTTGCGGGGGACGGACCCCAGGAGGATCTTTTTCTGAACAGGTCAGGACAATGACCATCGGATAAATGACAGGATAAATGCCACCTAGCATTGGCTATTTTCAAAGAGATCGGATCAACGAATGACACCTTCCCAAACACACCATTGCACCTCGCACTACCGCCTGTAGCGGCGCACCTCGCGCCACATACACCATCGTAACCATGTCATCCCAAATGAGATCTCGCATTGCATTGTCATCAGATGAAGCAGTCAGAGACCCACCTCGGTCTGCATTCATCCTTCTCAGTGCTCTTTTCGCCTCTTGCGTCGCAGTACGATCAAATCTCATGGCGGCACTCTCACCGCCACAACCGCAAGACCCCACGCCAGCTCAGCCGCCTCCCTGGCTCGAAGAAGATCAGTCGCCAAGCCACCGTCCACTTCATCCACAAGCGAGATCAGTCGACTTTGACGCGCACACACTCACAGAAGGCGACAATCCGAACGCCTGGATTGAAGAGCAAAGCCATGACGATCATCGGCTCGCCGCGTCGTCAACAGCTCCTGTACCGACTCAACCTACGGTACAACGCACAAGCTACCGCACTGTCGTCTTCTTTGACGGCTACAGACATACCAAAGTTACCGAGTCGATGCGCAAGATAACGTATCGATGCAGCGGCTTTCGACGAACCGGCTGCCGGGGCAAGCTTGCCATAACGATGGAAAGTATGGTGTTCTCTTATACGACACCACACACGTGCACCTCCCAGGCAGTGCCACCAAGCGCCGCCACTCGCGTCGAAGATATCACGGAGGCAATGATAGAGGCGATCGATTCGCTGGCTGTCGCCGACCTTCGTCTCACGGCTCTCGCCGTTTGGTCCCAGATATCGGCGCAATATTACAGCGAGAGTGGGCTTGCTCGACGCGGGCTCACTCGCGAGCAAACTGTCCAGCGTGTATATCACGCCCGCCAGCAGCACTTCTGAGGCGGCAACCTCAGCCTCGTCGAGGGCGGCGCGCTCGCGCTGGTGACAGGCACGATCATCCCCTATTTTCAGTTCCATCTCAGCTACCCTGGCCCCGCCCAACCTGCTCAATCTCTGAAAGTCGAGCGCCTCCTCGGCTTGGCGCACCCACACCTGGTCGAAAAGCTGAAGTACCGGCGCACAAACATCTTCATTGATGGTACCTTTCGCTGCGTACCAGCGGGGTTCTACCAGAGTGTCATCGTGATGGTGCACGACATCACATCCGACACCTTCCTGCCTGTCTTTTATGTGCTCTGCACATCGAAGACAGCTGACATGTATTGGAACATCATCCATCACGTGTTCCAGGCCAGGGATCAATCGCTAGATCCCGCCACTATCGTATTTGAATTCGAGGCGGTGCTGCCGCAAGCGGCTCTCACGCAGTTTGGCGACGCTCAGGTGGTAGGGTGCTACTTTCACTTCCTCCAGGCGAACCGGAGGAAGATGTTGAAGTTGGCGATCCAGCGTTGGGGATCGCGGCGGCTATGGGAAGCGGAGCTCTCGACCTCCTGACCGTGATTCCTGCCGAACGGGTGGCGGTGGATGGCACCGCCTTCGTTCGCACGCAGATTCGCGAGCGCTGCGAGTCGCGTGGACACTCCTACTCACACGCAAAGTGGGATGCTTTCTGGGCATATTTCCACCGACAATGAATCTGCTCGTTCCCACCGCGGCTTTGGAACGTATCAGGACTCGACCGTGACGCTGTCGCCCGCACGAACAACCCACTAGAAAGATTCAACGGCATCCTGAATTCCACATTTCCAGCACACCCAAGCCTAGGTTTGTCCCAGGTATCGAGGCGCTTGCTCGTGGCCACGTGCAGTTGCTCGAAGACCGGAGGTACAGGCGAGCGCGTCCACCGCGCTGTGAGCCTTTTACGCTTCCTCTCGTGGTGGATCTGCCAGCAGTGGCACTCTGAGACCTCGCCAGACACGATTTTACGAATTATCAGGATAATGAACAGGATTTTGTATACTTTTCGCGTGTTGATCCGATCCGAGAAAGGCTGTCCACGAAGTCGACCGTTGCGGGCGAGGAGCTGTAAGGCGAGCTGCACGCTCGTGTAGAAGCGGTCGGTGACCACCGCGTGGAAGACTCCGTCCGCACGAGCTGGCAGCACAGCGGTCAGGTTCCGCTCCCCAGCCGCCCGGCTGGTGTTCGGGTCCACGGAGGCATCGCCAGCAGCTGCACCAAGTTCCGCGGCATGCTGAGACTTGCCGCAGTACACCTCAAGACTGGACACGTTGTACGTACACCATCAGCGTCAGCACTTAATGCCATATACAACATGTTTGCGCACAACCAAAAAAGGAGGTGCTCCGTGGCATTGAGAGCCACGGAGCAAACATGCAACGTGCACATGCACAACAGACCCCGACACGCACACACAGGTACGCACTGAACGCAGTAGGAGGTCTTCGCGCAACAGGTCAGGAAAAGCTTGGTCCCCCACTTGTGGGGTTTGTCCTTCAGATACTGACGCGTTGGGTTGTATCGGCTCCTCGACGGGATAATGGGTTCAACACACGCGAGCACAGCAGGCGTCTTGAACCCCGCGCGGACGGTTCGCTGCAACGTCTCGATGACGGAGCGCTCCTTCCACGCCCTGTCAAACTCGGCACTCCTGTCGGCGTTGTTGGTGAAATGAAGGTTACGCATGATGTACTCAAAGCGGTGCCGTGGCATGAACTCCCCTAACGTTCCTGCAGGAACCGCGCCACGAGCCGATGTCGCCCAGTGATCCGATAGACGGCGCTGCTGCGGTGCGAGCATGCGAGTGAGCAACAGCCCCACGCAGACAAGTACCTCGTGCGGTTGAATGTCAGGTTTCTTGGCCTCCTGCCGCATGCTAAACCAAGACGTACAAGCTACCTTCACAGCAAATTCTCAGCAGCAGTTCTAGTGACCAAAACTGGTACGTCTGACATAAGGTAAGCTTGATATTGGTCAGGAAGACATACCGCTTTTCATAATCTCATAATGTAATTTCTTGGCATCACCGGTACATAAAAAGGGTAATTTTCGAGTTCTCGTGATTTCGTAATATTTGAATGCTGCCGCCTGTGATGCTTTGTTGAGGACGCAAACACGAGCGTCCATACCTCACGAACCAGGGGCATCTGCACACAAGTTTTCGTTGTGTTTCAATTAGAATTGACGATGTTTTTTTATTTTTGTCGGAAATTTTCGGCCTCCTTGACTCAGAGACTGGGTGTTAAAAGCAAACTGGAGTCTACAAAATGAACAGTGTTGAGCGTGTTAACCGTACACCTGATTTTCATCGTTTTTAGTAGGAAATATTTCTATACAGTAGCTCAGTTACAGCATAAACGCATTGGTAGTTTTATGCTAACCAATCTCCTTACAAAGGTTATTAATTGATGCCTGTCCGGTTAATGCTCCGCCCCTGTACTACTGTACAGTGTGTGCCGTTTATAATGTCCATCCCCGATTTATGTGAATACTATAATCCAACACCACCATTTTTTGATATTTTTTAGAAATATATCACTTGACTTTTTTCAACACTCGTCACGCTGCTCGCTTCGTTGTTAACGAACAGCGCCAAGCCAAACTTTTGTCAACTCAACGACCTTCACGTGGCGCTCGCTCTAAAAGCACTGGATCGCCGCTCTTGACGGCTATCAATCTGCAAGATCTCGGCGGGTCTCGCTCTCTACGCGCACAGCAAGCTCCGCAAGTCCTCTCCTCGCTCCTCGTCAATCTCCATATGAAACCATGTGCTTTGCTAGGGACTTTTTTGCATTCCTTCACCACCTTCCAGTCACTCTCTATGCAACAAGAACCGAAAATCTTGCAGCTTGGAGTTTGTATGGCCTGCTTCCCCATCTCTACTCCTTTTCTTCCCTACTGTTTGTTAACTGCGTCAATTAGAAATAAGAAAGCCAGCATTTCGCCATTTCGCCACCAAACTCACTCACTTGAGAGGAAGAGCGTCGAGTCGCCCGCCAGCCAGCCTCTCGAGGGAGGCGTGACCAGCGCTGCCTTTCGGACGCGCGCTCACTCACACACACACAGCAGCGTCCGCTCTACCGTTTACACACACTCTCGTCCTCGCGTGGTGCTCCTGGCTCGCCCACGATGCTCTGGACGACGATCGGCACCGCAATGATCGCGGTCTCGGCGCTCGCGACGGGCATGACGATGCTGAGTCTCCGGCGCGGCTGGGACCTCCACGTCTCGAGCGTGCGCTGGCTCTTCTTCGCGTACTTTGCGTACCTCTTTGCGTGGTGCTTAGCGCGCACTGCGTTCTTCGTGTGGGTCCTCCTCTTCTCCGACCTCCAAGTCAAACCTGGCGAAGCCGGCGCGGAAGGGACCGAGCCGCTCGATTACGCCGACATTGACCGGCTCGGCATCCACGCGGTCGTGTTCTTACAAGAAGCGCACTCCGGGTGGGTCGCTGCGATGCTCGTGGCCGGCGACGCGGCGCTCTTTGCAGTCGCGCTGTGGATGTTCCCGCTCTCGTACGAGCTCTCGAAGATCGCGAACAAGGCCATGGACCGTGGCGCTGCGAAAGAACGCGAGCGGATCCAGCTCTACTCCCGCGTGGTCCACACGATCCTCGCGACGTTCATTGTCGTCGAAACAACGATCACGCTCGTCTGTCGCGGATACACGAAAGAGACGCGCGCGTGCCTCGTGGGCATCTACTTTGTCCAGTTCCTCAGCCTCGTCTACATGCTCTGGCTCCTCGTGCGGCTCAAGATGCGCGGCCGCAAGTACGAGACGGTCCACGGCGTCTTTGTCGCGTCGCCCGTGTACCAGCGGCTCCAGCGGATCCTCGTCGTCTACGCCATCTTCTCGTTCCAGTACCAGCTCTCGTCTGTCGTGCTCTACGCGACCGACTCGCGCGCCCAAGTGCTGCTCGACTGCATTGGCGTGAGCCTCATCGTGTACCAAGCCACGGGATTGGCCCTCGCTGTCACCACGAGCTGCAGCCAAGCCTGCGTGCTCGACGTGTGCGGCTGCTGCCTCCCCGACGACATTGAAGCCCAGATCCACGCCCACATTCTCCATGGCGAGCCCACGTCGCCTCGCCGCGGCGACAATCTCACGCTCGACTTGAACGAACCGCCGCGCGTAAACCCGGTCTTTGTCTTCACGGACATTGAGTCGTCGAGTGCGCTCTGGGGCATTGGCGACGGCCACATTATGCAGCGCGCGACCGAGCTCCACGACAACATTCTCCGGTCAGCGCTCACAAAGTACCGCGGGTACGAGATCACAACTGCTGGCGACGCGTTCCACCTGGCGTTCCACACGATCCGAGAAGCGACCGAGTACTGTTTGGACGTACAGCTCCAGTTACTCGTCGCGAACTGGCCGAAAGAGCTCCACGGCTTGCTCCCGTCGACGCGGCGACAGCGGGCCGGCCACCGGCTCATCTTTGGCGGTCTCCGTGTCCGCATGGGCATCCACGACGCTGCGGACACGGACGGGACGCTTGTCCACAACATCCACGCCGTCACGGGCAAGATGACGTACACTGGCGCGTCGGAAGTGATTGCGAACGAAGTCGGGGACTTGGGCGACGGCGGCCAGATCCTCGTCACGAAACGCGTCGCCGAGTGGCTGCAAATGTACGAAGACCTCGTCGCGATTGAGTGTTTAGTCGACCACGTCGGGAGCTACTCGATCCCGCAGATCAACGCGTACCTGGAAGTGTACCAAGTGACGCCCGAAGTGCTCGCCGGGCGCAAGAAAGTGTTCTCCAAGAAGCTCCGACGACGCGCTGCGAGTGTCTCGTTTGTCGGCGCGCCCGCGTCGCTCCACGGAACGAACAACCGGACGCGGCTCCAGAGTCTCGACCAGCGCGCGATCGCGCGGCACGCGTCGCACCACAACTTTACGATCCCCCAGCGGATCGGCTATTACTCACGCGCCACGAGCATGTGAGACGGATGGAGGCTTGGGTTTGAAGTGGTTGTATCAGTAGTAGAGATAGGTAGGAAGAGGAAGGCGTAGGAGTAACATGACGCTGCCTGAGCGAGTCCGAGGGTCAGTTGGTCTGTTGGTTGGTTGGTACTTGGGGACGAGAAGGAAGGCTGTTGAATGGCGACTGCTGACTGGCGTGTGGCACTCACATGCAGTGTGATCCTTGGCGTTCCGAACGCCAAGGATCACACTGCATGTGAGGGTGGGACGAGCCCTTTCCCAAGGTCGTCTCCTTTCGCCCAACGGCTCGTCTCTTGGGAGTCCCACGTACGTCCGAGTCAGCCTTCATGTCATGGGGCAGCAGCGTCGATAGTCCCGGCAGCCGCATCCGACATCGAATCGACCAAAGCCAAGCGTCCTGACCGACCTCCCGACCTCTGTCCCTGAACGATCTTCAGTTTCGCTTCTTCCGCGTCTTCCGAACGTTCGACTGCTGGGATGTTCTCGACGATCCTTGGCGCCACGCTCATGGGGCTCTCGGCGCTGGCGTCGGTCGCGACGACGCTCAAGTTCTTTCTCGACCGCCGCTGGAGCAGCGGCGTCGTTGACCGGTCGTGCGCGAGCTTCCTCTTCTTCCTCCTCTTTGTCTACATCTCGCTCTGGTGCACTGCCCGCACGGCGTACTACATCTGGATGACGGTGACGCTAGACGACAGCACAAGCGACACAACCACAATACAGCTCCCGAACCACCCGCTGTCGATCATTTCGCGCTTTGGGCCGCAGCGGATCATGCGCAGCGAGCGCGTCGCGAACGGCTGGGTCACGATGCTCGTGTGCAGTGGCGACGCGGCACTCTTTGCGATCGCAGTCGTGTCGTTCCCACTCGCGTACGAGCTCTTCCGGATCACTGCGCACGCGATGGACCGCGGTGTTGCGCTCGAGCGTAAGCAGATCAGCGTGTACCGCACGGGTATCCACGCCCTGCTAGCGATCTTTGTCGTGGTCGAAGCGACGTTCGCAGTCGTCTTTCGCGGCTACACGACGTACACGCGCAGCTGTTTGCTCGCGGCCTACGCGCTCCAAGCCGTCAGTCTCGTGTACATGCTCGCGCTCTTGGCGGCGCTGAAGCTCCGCGGCCGCCAGCACGAATCGGTCCACGGCGTGCTCGTCAA
This sequence comes from Globisporangium megalacanthum, assembly GCA_023334115.1. Lineage (NCBI taxonomy): Eukaryota > Oomycota > Peronosporomycetes > Pythiales > Pythiaceae > Globisporangium > Globisporangium megalacanthum. Next base: position 9,474 of record JAASGD010000760.1, on the reverse strand, counting down.
GTCGCCCATCTACACGCGCTTGAAGCGCATCATGTACGTCGTGCCTCTGTATCAAGGGCGTACTGTAGTCCCAGTCTCCTTCTGACGTCTATGACTGTGCTACTGTGACCTGTCGGACGGACTCGATCGCTCAGGTTGGTCTACAGCTTCTTCATGTTTCAGTTCCAAGTGTGCTCGGTCGTCTTCTTCGCCACGAGCGACCTCAGCAGCGCCATGTTGTGGTACATTGGGGTCGCGATACTCATCTACAACGCCACGGGCCTCGCGCTCTCGCTCGTGGCCACGTGCAGCCAGTCGTGTTTCCTCCGCCTCAGCCGCTGCTGCCTCCCGAGCGACGCGGAAGCGCAGCTGAACGGCCGGAGCATCTGTGGCCTGAGTAGTGACCCGGCCGCCGCCGCTGTCCCACTCCCGCCGCCTGAACACCCTGTCTTTGTCGTCACGGACATTGCGTCATCGAGTGCTCTGTGGGGCGTTGGCGACGGACGGCTCATGCAAGAAGCCACTGAGATCCACGACGGGATCCTAAGAGCGCGACTCGCCTACTGTCGCGGGTACGAGATCACGACGTGCGGCGACTCGTTCCAGATTGCGTTCCCGTCGATCCACGACGCGGTCCACTTTTGCTTGCTCGTCCAGCTCGATCTGCTCGCCGCGCCGTGGCCCAAGCAGCTCGACAACCTCGTGGCTGCGACACGGAGACAGCATGCGGGCGTGTACCAGCTCCTCTTTCGTGGCCTCCGGGTCCGGATGGGCGTACACGACGCTGCACTGAGCGACGGGGAACTCGTCTGCAACACCCACGCAGTAACAGGAAAGCTCACGTACACAGGCGCGTCAAAGCTGATCGCTGACGAGGTCAGCGACATGGGCAGCGGCGGACAGATCCTCGTCACTGGACGCGTCGCTGAGTGGCTCCGCACACGTGACGACATTGAAACGATCCGCTTCACGCTCGCCCGTGTCCGCGAGTACCCGATTCCGCACATCCGCGCCCACCTCGAGATCTTTCAAGTCGTCCCAACGAGTCTGAAAGCGCGGCTCCGGCGGTTCCCGTCGCTGCGGGCGCGTCAAGTCGGGAGCTTGAGTATGGGGCGAGGTGGCGGAGGTAGCAGCGCGAGTGTCACGGCCGCGCTGCTCGAGTGGCGCGTCGGCGTCGTTGGGACGAGTGCGATTCGGAGAGAAGGCAGCATGCGAGTCCAGGCGAGCGCCCATCGCATTGACGTCCCCGACACGACGCACTGTTTGAGCGAGTCATCGTACGCTCTGCTCGCGAGTCCAGCGTGAATGAAAACCGAGCCAAACAACCTGAACTGGTTCAGCTTTCATTCAGTCATCAATCGTCCACCGTGTAGGTTGCACTTTGAAGTTGTTCTTAAACTATAGGTGTCGATTGTACCACCCATGGAGGTTTCAAATGTACCACAGGAGAAAAGAAGGCGTTATGATACAAAACCGTTCTTTCAGTAGAGCTCTCAAGCTGCAACCAATCAGGTGCAGGGGCTGGCCTGGCAAGCGGCTCCCAAGTGTGTGCGCTGCGTACGACAGAGATGGACAGACACCAAAACTGCTTCCGAGTCACGAGTCGTACGCGAGCTTACGCGTGGCAGTCCTTCTTGCCTGCCTTGCCGGCCGCCGGAGTCGCCGGGGCACCGGCCGGAACCCCCGCTGGGACGCCTGGGACCGCAGCCGGGACGCCCGGGACAGCGCCAGCGCCACCGTCGGCCGAGTCGTCCTCGTCGTCGTCAACGTCGTCGCCGTCGCCGTTAGCCGGTGTCTGGGGAGCCGCCGGGACCGGCACCTGTGCCGCTGGGGACGCCGGCGCCTGCGTCACTGGCGCCTGAGGAGCCGCCGGCGCTTGCGTGGCCGGAGCCTGGGGCACTGGTGCCTGCGTGGCCGGAGCCTGGGGCACTGGTGCCTGCGTGGCCGGAGCCTGCGGGGCCGGAGCCGGCGCCTGGGGAGCCGCCGCCGGGGCTTGAGGAGCCGGAGCCTGAGGAACCGGCGCAGCGGCGCCGTCTCCCGACGGGATCGCGAGCTGGACGACGCCGTTCACGTCCGCGAGGCCAAAGAAGTTCTCGTAATCCGGCGAGTTGCCCTTCGTGTCGTACATCATGAACCAGTACGACGTCGGCTGGTTCTTGGCCCAGTTCGCGTAGTCGCTCAGGAACGACGTCGCAATCTCCTTCGACGGGGAGTTTCCAGCCACGACCGTGGCGCCGCCACGCGGGTAGCCGGTCTCAGTGATGTGTACCTTCCCTCCTGGGTACTTGGCGTTAATCTCCTTCCACTGGATCTCGAGCTTCTCGATCGGCGACTGCGGTCCGGGCGTGAAGAACGGGTAAATGTTGACGCCAATGACGTCCGAGGCCGCGGCGAGGGCCGCCGCGTCGCCCGCGCCGATCCACTCGTTGATGCGCTGGACCGAGCCGATCTTGATGCTCGCGTTGCCAATGCACGTACGCAGCTGCGTAATGTACCCCGCGAGCTGGTTGCCCGTGTACTTGCCAAAGTCGCCGTTCTTGAGGTTCTCGTTGCCGACGTAGATGGACTCGACGCTCGAGCCAAAGTCCTTGGCGCCCTTGCACGCAGCGTCGAGCTCCTTCTGGATCTCGCCTTCGTTGCCCATCTGGACGCCAATGCTGACTTTAATGCCGGCTTTCGACGCCATCTCGGCGACGTTCACACCTGCGAACTGCGCGTGGAACGTGCGCACGCCCGAGAAGTACTGCTTCACCTGCGCAAAGTCCTTCTGGATAATGTCCGCGTTCACGCTTCCGTGGTGCCACGGCGAGTAGCACACGCCGGTCGGGAGCGCGCCGGCGTCCGCCGAGGATGCAACGAGCGCAGCGCCGAGCGCGAGGGTGGCAACGAGTGACGAAGGGGCGATCATCTTTGTTTAGTAAAGAGGAGGAGTGGTGGTGGGGGGTTGCCTTTGCTGTGTGTGTGTGTGGGCGCTGGAAGGGGAATTGGGAACTGAACACTGGGGCACCAGGCAGGTGCTGGGAACGCACTTCGGGAGCGGGAGCGAGGAGCTCCTTTTCAGGCTGTTGAGGGAGCGACTCGAGCCTGAAGCGAGGTTTGCAACCAGGCGACCAGACAACCGAAATCAACAAGTCAGCGCGCAACGACTGGGCGAGCACGGTTTCACCTCTGAAAGCCACGGATCAGCTGCTGTTCCCGACGATTCGAAACGGAATAAGCTGCGAATGGACTGTTTCTGACATATATCACTGAAAAATGGCACACCTCAGATAAACGCAGTATGGAGCAGCAGACCAAATGGCGGATCAAAAAGCGAAAAGCGAAGAGAGCCGGTTGAGAAAAGAAACGGCTTATCGTCATTGCTGTCTGGTTATTCCTAAGATAACAGTCTTTGTTGCGATTTGTATGCTATCTGTCGAATAGACGTCGGTGCTTGTGACAATGCCAATATATCGTCTAGACGCGGCCTCTCCAATCAGGTTGCATCCAAAGATATACCTCTTCATTTCACTTAATATAAGGTCCAAGTGTAATTCGTAAAATTCGCAAGATTAAATTCTTGAGATTGGAGTTTCCTGCGAAAACAAAGTGACATTGATTGCAAGTGAAGAGGTAATTGAAGGCTCATCTACTGTACTCCAATGTTCCGCCCCAAATTCGAAACTGGAGCTCAATGACCAAGCAAAAGTTGGATCGCGCGGCTTTGGCTGGTTCAATGCATGCAGCTTCTGGCTCGGATCGATATACGCCTGCCAAACGCTTTCCAAGCCAGAAGCCACCTGTGTATGCGGTACGTATCTGTCCATCTCAAAATCCAGCGATCGAAATGCACTTGCCCATGTTTTTCCAGTGACGATTACCAGCGACCTCCACGCATGCAATCGTGGCGCACGTAGCTCGAGAGCTTTGCCGTGTGGCGCCAGGCGCCATCCGCTTCCAGTCGAGGTTCCCAGACACATCTGGCGCCAATAACGGACTCTTGGGCTCAATTCCCAGCAGTACACACGCACAATTCGCTGTTGAAGACTGCTCTTTTTCCGAGGAAGCGTCAGGCTTCTTGTTGGTCGCTGACTCTTGATCCGGTGCGGCGCGACGTGTGATCGCAAAAGCTCTTTGCGTCTCGCAACTTGCGACTGTCTTGAGAGTCTCAAGTTGAGACACCAATCTTGTCGTCGACTTGAAACCTGGCAAGCAACGATGGCAAGGTGTTTGAAAGTTGCCGCGGTGGTCGCTGCCAGTTTTCGAAACGATAGCAGTATTGTAGACGGGAGACGTTGGTGCTAGTCGTGGTGTCGACGAAAGCAATGACCTTGCGTTGAGCTCTTCACGGAGAGTGATCCCAATGACCTCGGAGTCCGCTGTAAACCTCAAGGTTTACCTTGCAAACCTTCTCTCGCTTCAACTGACGACGACTTCTCTGCACCACCACTGAACGTGCACGATAGAAACAAGAGTTCGCTTCGCTCCGGAGGGTCATTCGTGTGAATCGGAGAAAGCGACGATGCTGTCGCTCGACGCCGCGTACGATCCGCTACTCAGGATGTTCAATCCATGAGTAACTCATGCGAGAGGCTTTTTCGCAGTGCAAGCTGATCATACAGTAACTCCTCAGCGCATTTGTAGCTTCTGCCAGTAAACTCCGAGATGCTTGCTTTAAACGTTGCGCCCCAGCAACTCGGACGTCAGCCAGGACTTTCGTAAAGAAGCTCACCGTTATTGTCCAGCACGAAGTCTCTGTTTTGATAGACACCAATCAATTTATCAATTTATCAATTTATTGCAATATACCGAAAATTAATTATTGAATTTATATTGCCAGTACCGGTACAACAGTTTTTTGTCGACTTGAATGTTGAATGGCCCAGCACTGTACGTTGAGATTCACCTGCGACAGAAGAGCTACAATACATATTGCAAATGCTGGAGGAGAGGCACGAGCGGCAAGTACTGAGCAACATTTGCGGAGTAGCTCGCAAGTCGATCTAATTGTGGGATCAGACCTCAATCGTGTCGCCTTCAAGATGAAATTATTTTTGAAACAGTAAATATTGTCTAATTACCTACGGGTACCGGTATTTGTCTTGAAGAGATTGAATACTAGTACTAGTACTGTACTAGTAGTAGATAATTATAGTTTATATTTTTTATATTTACGAAAAAAAATGATGAAATTTGGTTTTGTAAAATGCATCGCAGCCTTTGGCTTTATTTACTGCTTTCCAGTCGATAGATCGACGACCTGGGGTCGTTGCGAACGACCCCAGACACGCACGCTACGATTTCTCCGTCCACCTTCAGGTGTGGTTTCTGAGCCAGCTGTGATGCGCTGGAGCAGCAACACCCGTCAGCCTCGACAATAGCAGCTACTGTAGCAAGGGATACATGATACTGGAGTCGTCACACGCTGTGGCCTCGATCGCTGAGTTTTTGCTTTGTTCGCGAGACGAGGCTCGGAAGCAAGCCCGCAATGGCGTTGCTCGGCGACATTCAGGAGCTCGCGCGCAAAGTTCAAACCACGCACGCGAGTGAGAGTGGGACACCAGAGCAAACAGCCAATCATTGCGGCGCTCCACGTGCGACCAGCCGTTTCCGCTGTGCACACGAACGACCTCGCCAAAAGCATGGCTTTTGAGCTGATCTGCTGTGAATCTCTGTAGGTTTATGACGCCTCCCTCACCACACCTCCAGTCCTTGGCCTGCAGTGCGATGTGTGCGGTGAGTGAACTGTTGCTGCTCGAGATTCTCGAATGGCGGCTGTGACGAGCCAAGCCGAGCTCGACTTGGTTGTGAAAAGTTCATTTCCAACACGCACTTTTCTCGAATCTCCCAGAGCGCAACTGCACTCCTCGACTCACCGCCACCATTCGTTCGTTCCTGAAGCCATTCGCGCTTCTTGCTTTGCTTTTGCTGCGCCGTCATCATCGTCGATATAAGAAAACGCATCCACGCTCGACATGCGTGCGCGAACGCACACACGCTTCAAGTCGGCAACTTTTGCTGGCCAGTCAAAAAAAGCTCGCAGACCAGCTCTCGCGCTCCAACTGTGGCTTTGCAGCGTGAAGAAATGCAGCGAATGGTTCCCTTACAAACACCCAGTCAAAAAATCGAGAATCTCCCTCCTCGAGGACTGAATGCCAGCGAATAGCTTCCTGCAGCGTGCAAATACAAGCCCCGTCCGCCGCCCAGTTCCAAATTTGCGTTCCAGCCACGAAGCGAGCAACCACAGAAAAGTACCAGCGCCACGCACTCGAGCGCCTCGCGGGGCTGCCTGCCGCTGCCGCCGCCATTCGCCCGTTCTTTACAGCCGCGTCTGTAGCCGCTGGTCACGTTCGCCATCTGGGAGCCTCCTGCTGGAAAGCGACTCTCCAGCTGTCGACAACCAGCGTGGGAACAGTATAATACTGTACTGTAGTCGGCTCTCTCGCACCACTGCTCCAATCACGGAGAGTGAGAGACCGCAAAGACACTGAGCCAACACGCGATGGAGCACTTGAGCGCTGCGATGGCGCTTGCGCACACCCAGCGCCACGTCCCGAGCGTCACTGCGTCTACTGTCTCCACTGCGTCGTCGAAGCGCACAAGCGTGACGACAGCGACGCGCAAAGCGCTCGCGACGCCGCTTGGCTCGAGCCAGAACTGGCGGGGCAAGTACCTTCGCGCACTCAACATCTCGACGCCAGAAGTGGACGTGACGCGCAAGCGAGCAGCGGTTATTAGCAGCACAGCTGCGTCCTCGCAAGCGCAGCTGAATGGGCGGCGTGGACGCAGCTCGCACTCGCACTCGCGACAACAGGTGCCTCTCGCTCCTCGACCGAGCCGCACGGCGACAGACTACGGCTTTGCAGGGAAGCCGGAGCTGGCGCGCGGCCGCCGGTGTCACACGGATCCAGCAGTGCAGAACGACAAGAACGACAAGAACGACAGGCTGTCGTCGCCGATTCAGATCCCAACCGCCCGTGCGTCGGCAGCGACGGCGTTTGGAGCAAAGTTGTCGGACGTGACGAACGTGGACAAGCCCATGCGACGGGCGGATACCGCTGGGAACGACCACCAGCAAGAGAGGCTGCAGACATGGGCGACTCCAGTGACGAGGACGACGAGCGAAGCAGTGGCTACACGTGGAGCTGTTGGTGGGCTCGACGTGGCGTTCAGCCAGTTCGAAGTACGTGGGAACGGCAGCTTGTACAAGCGCCGGACGGAAGGTGTGGACAGGACCGAGGACGACGGCCGAGACGGCTCGGCCAGCGACACTGGCGAGGATGATGACGACATCCACGACCCGATCTTTGAGATGGAAGACGACTTTGAGAGCAGCACTAGACACGACAACAACGACAACGACAGCAGCAGTCCAAGGCCGTCACGGAGCCGACGCCAGCGAACGGCGACTATGAACACATCAGAGACGGTGAGCAGCCGCGTTGGTACGTTGGCTCGGTTCCCGAGCGTTCGTCCTGTCACGAGCACGGCGTCGGAGCTCTCAGTGTCGTTTGTGCCGCCCCACAAGCTCGTACAACGCGACGTCTTCTCGCTGGGCTTCCGTGACAAGTTTAAGCGCCGGCCCGCCAAGATCTGACGTCGTAGAGAGAGAGAGAGACGAGGCAAGCAGGAGAAGAGTGCGCGAGGCGTGGTATTTAACATGTGCGTTCGCATCGGTGGTGCAGGACACGAGAGACAGCGTGGGCTTTCTTACTATGGACCGTAAGTGAGACTGTGGAGGTGGGAGACCAAGAGCACCCACCATACTGAACTCTGCTGTACCGTAACGACGATAGCACTGAGACCGAGGCTGGACAAGGAGGTGACGTTCCTGAACCTGCCGAGATCGGAAGGTTCGTGGTCACTTGGACAACCTAGGTTGTTGGTAAGCAAGGTGGATTGTCTACGCGCATGTTCGTACTTTGTACGCAGGGTAGGTACTGGTGCTCGAGCTCTCGACTTGGAGCTTCATGGCGTCGACGTCATCCTACAGTGGACATCCACAAGCGACACAGGGGCGTGTCCGAGTCAATAGGTTGTTGGCCACCGCTAGCCGCTCGGCGGACGGCCGCCTACCTTCTTGCGCGCACGGGATCGGCGCTTGAGGTCGCGCTGTTTGCGGCGGCGCTCAAGTACCGCGGCGTCTGCTTGCGCGACCACGAGGTCGACGACGGTGACAACAACAACAACGACAGCGCCAACAGTAACGTCACCACCACAACCCACCTCTTGATTGGCTCAAAATGCGCCAGACCCGCCGCGAGCGCCGTCGGCCGGAACCATGTCTTGCGCGTCTCAACCTTTCAGTTCGCGTCCATCGGATCTTCAGACTCGAGCGTGGCTCCGTGCGACGAAAGAACGAGTCAACTGGCATATGTCCGAGACTTTCACCACTCCCCACATTTCACAGTTCTCGTCACTCGTGTTTCGTGCTTCTAGCAAGCAGAACTCAACGTGGACGGGACCTTCGCAGCCATGACTGAGCGAACGATCGCGGGCGTGCTCCTCGGAACGAGCCGCGTGTTCACTGTACGCATCGACAGCAACTGCCTCGTGGGCGAGCTCAAGGACATTGTGAAGCGAGAGCTCGCGCTCACGTGCGCTGCAGATCTCGTCGATATCTACGCAATCCCTGGCGTCCTAGTGGATGTGGTGCCAGCGACACGTGAGGACATTACCCAGTTCGAGTACGACGGCGTGCGTGTGTCAATTGCAGCATTCTGTGAAAGCGTCGTCTCGAGTGGCGTCGCGCTGCCTGCGTCACGAGAGCTGCAGAGCTACGTGCCTGAGCCAATGACCACGGACGCCCTCGCTTCCGAGGACTCGCTCGACGACACGATTGAGATCACTGTAATGGCGCCTGCAGCAGCTCTGGTTGCTGATGCAGGGAGTGAATCCGACGTCTACCTGTTCCAACTGAAGACGCGTGTCGAAGCCGTGGTGGCGTCACGCTTGAGCCCGTCGGGTGTGCTCATGAACTCGCTCGACACGGTCATTGCGGAAATTCACTTTGCCATTCAGTGGACACAAGCGGCGCTAAAGCGGATGGACGAGTGCGCTCGGCGGCTGGCGGATCGACTGGCAGCGCTAGCGCCGAGAGTGAAAGCAGTCGAGTGGCGCCAGCGCTTGATCCGGGCGCTCGTCTTCCTGGCTTTGGATCACGATTTGTGATTTGGGTGACCTTCCGTCTAATGTGTATAGCGAAGTTTTACTATACACTGTATACTGCCAAATTGGACTTGCACTTTTGCTGTGATCCAAGCCGGCGACAGTTACTACTGTTGTCGTGATCCATCGTCAGTGGACGTCTTTCTAATTTGCAAGCTATCGCGAAGCTTGGCATGGTCAAGCCGGCTTGGATCACGACAACAGCCGAAATAAAGTGCGCGACAAAAGTCTTGGGAAAAAACTATTTTGTTGGCTGTACCGTCAATTTTGCTCGTAGAAGCTAAAAACATATCAAAAACGATAGAGCGTTCTGCGACGATTGCGGTGATACAATCCGATCACCGAAAT
>JAASGD010000759.1:0-16848 GCA_023334115.1 Globisporangium megalacanthum | reverse complement strand
GTGCGTGTTGTGCTTGAATGTTGCCTGCCAACGAACCGCATATTTGGCGCTGTCGCAGCTTCAACTCGGTACTATTTTTTGTTCTGGATGCGCAGCTTCTGCCGCTCGCTCGGGTTCTACGACTTTTACGCGAACACAGAGCTGCGCCGGCACCTCGCAGCAACAGCGGTTACGCACGACGTGGCAATGCGAAAGCTTCGAGCGGCAGTGCTGTCAACGACGACAGCAGTGGCTCGCACGACCGCGCTCATGGCGAGCGGGTGGGTGCGCGGCGAACGCCTCGTCGGCGACGCCTGAATCAACTGATCATGCGTCCACTGCTATTGGTAGCACAGCACGACACAGTGCACGGTAATGAACAGCGCGGAGATCCAGTCGCTAGGTGTGAGCCCCATTGATATGGATACGATGCTGCGGACGCAAGAGCTCAGGAGCCGCTGGAAGTAGACCATGCAGCGCGGCTTCGTGTACCCGTTGCAAGCAGAGCAACAACAAGCAGAAGGACGTACCGAGCGAGAGTGTCGTCGACGAGGACTTTCGGCCGCTTCATGAGCCATTTGTAGGCACGTGGACAAATCCCCACCACGGAGAGTAAGCCCCCACAATCTTGTCTGTCAGCGAGTCTCGGTCCCAGCTGTCAAGCTCTTGACCCTGCCATCGAAAGACATGGTCTTTCTCCACACGAAAGCGGGTGACACCACCTGCACAGAGAACTTCAGTATCAGACACCTGCGAGGCGTGGGGCTGCACCTGGAGTAGGCAGAGGTGCAGAAGGGTGAGCGGGGCGTCTCCATTGGGTCTCAACAAAACCGTGTGAGTGTATATCTTTCTTTAGCTAAGTTGAGATGGAACCGACCGACAAGAAACTTAACCACGTGTATGGGCCCGACCTCATTCACACACAGAGCCCCGTGTGCCGACAGCGGCGATGAAGAGCATGAGGAGAAGTAGCGGCGGGAGCCACCGACGAATGTCAATCTCTTCGTCTTCGAGCGCCATGGCGGACGCAGCGTCGAAAGCCGAGCTGGCGGTGCTTGCTGCAAGAGAGCCGGCTGTACATAACGGGAAGATGCGGTTGTCGCCAAGCTCACTCGAGCTACGTGATGTCGTCTTCTCCATCGGTGCACGAGGTGTCCGCGTTGTGACAGAGCTGAAGCAAGAGATGCTGTACGAAGCGCAGTACGAGAGCTTGAAGGAGATCGTGTGGGACTACAGCGACAAGTCTGTACACTTCGCCACGCTTGCTGGACAGGTGTCGCCGATGTTCTACTTTCGGAGCCTCACTATGGTGCGCGATGTACAGCGTTTGCATCTGCAGCACACTTTGCTGATGGCGCGTCTGGTGTTGTCTGACTCCCTCGTTGTGTGTTCCGTGCTGGAACAGGTAGAAGCACAGATCGGTCGAGCCGTCCAGAACCCAGAGCTGCGCAGGTGCCCTGAGCACGTCTTCATCGGCGTGCTTGCAGGCAGGGCGCTGCCGTCGCCGATTCAGCAGCGACGATCTTTAAGTAGCTCGACGAGTGTCGACACCCAGACGCTCTCTGCACCAAAGCGACGGGAGCTGTTGCAGCACGAGCGCCCTGCACGCAACACAATGAGCCGCGAGCGACTCGCCACGGAGTACATTCGCACCGGCCACCTCTCGTTCGCGTGCTCCATTAACAGCGACCTGCGCGGCCTCAAGCTCGACCTGCTCTGCCTCTCCGTGTTCCCGTCCCCCGACTGCAACGACCGCAGCGCGTGCCTGTTCTCGTACTTGTACGAGCACGTCGACTCGTGCGAGGCGACGGGCACACGTCTCGAGCTGCGCTTCCGCCGTTCGAGTACGAAGCAGCCGACGTTCATCGCTGTGCAGAGCCTCGAAGTGCAGTACATCCGAGAGGCGATCTGGTACCTCCAGCACGGCGCGTACATGGACGCGTGCCTGCGAGCACGTGTCGCTGCGACTTTCGCGACAGCAGCGAAGCGCAGTAGTTCGCCGACACCCTCTCCCAGGCGAGGGCGTCCACTCGCATACTTTGAAGACGCGGACGTGATCCAGCAGCGCATCGAGACGCGCTGTTGTGTCATAGGCTGTCAACGGCACGCTGAGCCAGTCGACTCGGCGCACGAGACCGAGGGGTCGACGTCCAGCATGTCGAGTCCGAACGCGCTCAGCCACGCCAGTCGTGGGCTCTCGACGACGCGCGGTGCGCTCGGCTGTCTCTGCGACGAACACGTCGCCCTCTCGGCACTCCCACGGTCTCCGTCGAAGCGCGGAACTTTCTTTCCTCGCGGACGACCCAAGTCACCGCTTCCGCTGACGCATACACCACACTACCTGCGGATGCTTAAGTACCAAAGTCCGCTGCTAAAGAAGAGCGGCGCGAGCAAGTCTTTACTCGTGAAGGCGTGGCGCTTGAAGTACGTCGCGATGTTCGAGACCCCGGTCGGCGGATTCCTGTGCTACTACGACAAACTCGCCCACTGTCCTGGGGTGACTCCGACCCCGAAAGAGCGACGTGTGATCGACCTGAGCAGCGTCATCTGCATCCAACCCGAGTCAACAGCGGCCACTGCGTCTGCGCCTCTCGCGTTCGACGTCGTCACAATCTACCGCACGTGGACGTTCGCTGCGACCGAGTCAGAGGAGTACGAGATGTGGCTCCAGGTGCTCGCAGACGCTGTGGAGAAGCAGACGTCGATGGCTCCCGACAAGCGGCTTCGGTTCCCCGTACGCATGATAACGACAGCACTGGCGCCGCAGCAGTTCCAGTTCACGCGGCACGAGTCGACGTCGCTCGACATCTCGCCGTACGGCGTGTGCGTGTGTTCAGGACACGAAGGCGAGACGGAGCTCTACAGCTGGTACTTCACTGAGATTCACAAGTGGTCGGTCGTGTACCAGCAGGGCGATCCGTGCTGTCTCTTGAGCTGTCAGAACAGCGCTAGCGCGATGGTTGGAAGTGCTTCTGGATCTGTCGCTCCATCTCCAGCACCGTACGAGATCCTGTTGCAGACAACAGAGGCACCAGCGATTTGCCAAGCAATCGAGTTCTACGTCGGCAAGTGCATGGCGAAGCTCGAGGTGCTCGCGATCTGCGCCAAGGAGACCACGGGTCGCATGCGTCGAGGACTGAGCGACTCGACGCTGGCGATCGGGGTGCCCGAGCTCACGCGCTTCAAGAGCGAGCGGCTAGTTGGAAGTCCGCCTAGAGGAGCTGAGCTGAGGACGCACAACGACAAGCACAACCATCTCCAGTCGGTGCAGCACGTTGTTGCTGGCGTGTCGCTGAAGCCTATCAGCGGGACCGAAACTGAGAGTGACAGCGATGCAGCACATGCTGTGACATTGTCGCCTCCTGAGCCGACGCGATTGCTCGTGCGTGAATGCGTCTCTGCACCTCGACAGGACGCCATAGTCGACGCAAGTGTCGGCGATAGCGCTCAAGAGTCCTCACACGATGGACACGACCAACAGCAGAGAGCACACCAACGATCTCGCACAGAGCAACAAGAAGCGGCCACTGCCGGCATATTCTTTGCGCACTCGACCGCATCAGTCGCGCTCTCGGAAGCAAGCAAGGCGACAGACGCGAGTACCGACATCCGCACAGGGCCGAGCGCTTGTGGCGCTGGCTTGGAACTACGAGGTATCCTCGATAGCGAAGTGTCAGTCGAGTCTGGCGACATAAGCGACCGACCAACAGTATCTGTGGCTGAGACCAAAGATGACGCTTGGTCCGCAACAACCGCGGCTCTGACGGATGAAGACCGAAGCGACGGAGTCGACGGTGATTACGGCAGCCTCGGAGTGTCCGAGCTTGAACTCGACCGACTTCCTCCTCAAGCACTGGACGAGAATGACAGCTCGTCGGACTTGCTAGTGCCGATCATCGACCTGTCATTATCACCAGTACCGCTGCTCGAGTCCCCCTTGGACTTTGCGCGCTCCGATCGCTTCGACAGCAGCTTCTCGATCGACGCGTTGGCGACTGCCGACGATGACTCGGACCGGTTCGAGTCGTTCGGGTACTTGGAGTGCGCCGTCTTCGAGACGGCCGAAAGTGACGGCACGGATGAGACGAGCTCCTATTCAGCCTTCTCGAAAGCTGTGCGTAGAAGACGCCTTCTGTGGGAGATTAGAGACGACATGCGGTGACGATCCAAGCTAGAAGAGAGAGACAGAGAGGGAGGTAGGGAAGGAGAGAAGGAGACGCTATCGTTGTGTTTACTCGCCTGCCCTGTTTGCTGCATACTGGGGCTTTGAAACTGTGGAGGCGTCGCTTCCAATCTTGAGCTGTTCACTCGCGGGTCGGCTGAGCGCCATGCGCCTTCGCTGCTCGTGCTCTTCAATCTGCTGACGAGAGTTGATCTCTCGACGTGAGGCGACACAGTCCCAGCCCACTACGATACATTGACACACGTGTGCAGTGACGATGAAAGCGGTGGGGGCGGCCGACTCGCTGAAGCGAAACACGACCGCGTCTGTCGCCGCAAGTGGGAGCAGATCGAAGCGGTGAGCTGACGGCGACAGCTCTGTGTTGTGCGTGGAAGGTTCTCCCTCCTCCCTCTGACCGGTGCTGCTGCACGCGCTCGTTCGTATCACCAGCGAGGCAGCAGTCGAGTTCCCGTTGCTCCGAAAGCGGACGTCGCCCAAGAAGAAGGAGGTGGTGGCGAACAGCAAACAGGTGCGTGTCATGCGACGTCGCATGTGCTACTCCCCGCGTACTAAGGCGACGACTGTGCGCGTGTGGGCGAAGCGAGTCGAGTTGCCAAAGGTGGCGTCCATCACGTACTCGGAGTCGCTGCAAGCTCTCGATACTGGAGAGGTGCGTCAGACAATGCAAAGCGAGCCATGCAGGAAGGCCCGTGTGTGTGTGTGAGTGTGTGTTGGTAAACTGAGACGCCACCGTCTGCACACCTGTAGGAGCTGGAGATCCTCAAGTGCGTCCTTGTTCGCGAAGGGTACCTGCAGCGCCTCGCGCACGCGAGCACCCAGGGCCGAGTGAGCGGGTCCCACCTGGGGGACACGGTCGACCTCCTCGACCTGCTGCGCATTGCCACCCTCGAAGCAGTCGAGGCCATCAGTGCGTGGCGAAAGAAGAAGCGGTCGCAGGAGCCGTACAAGTGGAACGATCTCAACTATCTTCTCAAGCTCCCATCTGACCTCGACTTCCTGCAGAAGCACAGTGGGCTCGTTCAGTGGCTCGGCTTCACGCTCGAGCGCAACCCCTTCGTGCTGCCCGTAAACCTCGACTGCCACGCTCACCTTACCGTCTCTAGTGCCAACGGGAGGCGAGACAGCAGCGCCTTTGATAGGGCAGAAAGTGATAGACAGGTGAACGCGAGCGAGTCCGGCCGGTTCATCGAAATCGGCGGTAAGCGGCGACTCGATGTGCCGACAAATTCATCCCAGCGGCCCGAGTCGCCAAGCAGAGCCACAGCTCTCGCGACGGCGTTGGCGGAGCGAAAGCGTGCGAAGAACCCGTACGAAACCCGGATCGTGAATGACGAGGAGCTGCTGCCGCTGAAGGGGAAGAGCGTGCTGGCGGGCAGCAACGACGCCGCCGCTGGGAGAGCACGACCGAAGTCTCGCGCTGCTACTGCGGCGTTCGTCGTGCCGTCGCAGATCGGCGAGCTCGATATGACGAGGATACGCGACGCCGAGGCGCTCGTGCTACAAGAGGAAGCGCGCTTTGGGCGGTTCACACGAGACGCACGCGGCCTCATCGTCCCAGAAGACGAGGCGCGGCGTAGACGCAACATGGTCGAGATGTCGGGTGACGCGTACAGCAACGCATCGGCTTTAGATCGACAGCAGAGGAGGGAGGACGACAGCCAAAACGAGCGTCTGGACGCCGACGCTGTGGCAACAGAAGACAGCGACGATCCAAACCACGCGCTCTTGCGCTCGCACGCACGTGCACTGCCCGGGAAGGTGTTTGCGAAGAAGAAAGCGGGGATGCTTGGGCCGATCTCCAAGCCAAGTGCGTCGCTCTCTTTCTTTCTGCTGTGCACACCCGAGGTATGCACTCCGGTGCCGAGTTTGACGTTGTTGCTGCTGTCTGTGTACCTGGCGTTGTGTATAGTGCGCCGACCGGTGCTCCCGGCGCCACGGAAGCGCTCTCGTGGCGCCCAGCTTGAGGAAGCACTGGCAAGCGAGCGTCGAGCGAACGTGGCGTTCGGTGTCCTAATCGACGCGCTGCGAGAGGAGATCGAGCGCAAAGAGATGGACGTTGCGTACTTTGAGAGCATCGCGGGCCTGCAGTTCTACGACGACGAGCTGCACGAGTTCCGCACGGAGGCGCGCCGAGAAATCGCAGTGCTGCGCCAAGAGCTCAGCGAGAAAGTGTACGTGTACGAGCGCAAGATGGCGAACATGCGCAAGAAGGAAGAGATAATTCACGTCTTCAAAGAGAAGCACAAGGCAGCAGTCGAAGTCGCGGTACGGATGATAGTCCTTAGATGCTCCTCCTTGCTAGCTCTTGTGTGACGACGCATCTGTGCTGGTTGCTGTGTGCGTCTGCAGAGAGGAGCTACGATCGACGAGAGCAGAGATCGGGCGACCACCTCCAACGACAACTCAGACGCACACAGATCGACACCCGCACAGACAGCAGCCGTGGTGTTGGCGAGCGCTGACCGACAGCACGAGGTCTTCAGCAAGTTGTCGAACCAGGAAGACGCACACCGTATGCAGTCACTTGTCGCACCGATCGTGCAGCACATGTGCGCGACGTTGATCCAGAAGATCGCCCGCGGCATGGTCACGCGCGCTGCGTTCGGACACCTTAAGATCGAGTACTACGTCGCGAGCACATACATCCAAGCAGCTGTGCGGGGCTTTCTCGCCCGCCGGCGCGTAGCCAAGCTGTTCTGGGCTAACGCTGCGTCCGTCGTCCTCCAGCGCGTTATGCGGGGCATGCTAGCGAGACGCGCTGTACACGCGAGACGACAGCGGCTGCGTGTCTTTGAGAGCACGCTCACGCTCCAGAAGGTCGTGCGCGGTCGCTTGGGGCGCGTGCGCATGAAGAGAGTTCGTCGGCTCTGTGGTGCGTGGGCCGACATTGTGGCGTCGGCTGAGCACTTGAGCGTCTCGGACCTCAAAGAGCTTGCGGACGCGTGCGCTGCGATGGTGGCGATGCCGAGCATCCCAGGCAACACAGAAGCGACGACGAGGAAGCGGTTGGCGCCGCTCGTGCTCGGCCTCGTGCGCGTGCTGATGCTGTTTGCGAGCGACTGCGACACCAGTGTCGACGTATCGAACGTGCGCTGGAAGGAGGCGGCGAGCTTCCTCCGGTGCTCAGTGCGCCTGAGTCGGTGTATGCGGATGATTGCGAGTGCTGCCGAAGGGCGGTACCTGCGCACGTCAGCGCTTGGGAACACGCTGTTAGACGCTTTCATGGCCGATCGAGACTTCCACGAAGACACCTTCCGCCGGCTCGAGCGTGGGTGGAAAGCAGCAACAGCGATCTTCCGCTGGGTCACGTCGTTCTCAGTCATCACGCGGCTGCAAACGGTGCTACCAGCGTACGACTTGGGCGTCAGCGGTCCGTTCCTGCTCAAGCACGCGACGAGCAGCCGGGAGACGGCACAGGACGAGATCGAGGAGAAGGAGAACGCCGTCCAGGACGAGGATCGGGAGCACCGGTTCGTGCCAGCGATGTTGCTGCAAGCGGCTGGGTTCCCTCACCACCGGCCCCGTCCAGTCGTGCTTGTGGTCGCGCACGACCTGCCCCATCAAGCGAGGACTATTATCGTCGACAGCGTGCTCGCAGCTCTCCCTGGGCTCTTCATCGTGATGAACCGCAGCCGAACTGCGCAACCACAGCAGCGCACGGCATCCACGACCACACGCTCGTCCTCATTCTTGTCGCTTGAGGAAACGCCGTGGACGAGTCGACGGCGCCGAAACGACTGGGAGGGACTGAGCATCTCGGACATTCGCAGCGCTGTGAGCGTCGGCTACAGCGTAATCCTTGAGAGCGACGTGGGTCTGAGCGATCCGTCGCAGCGCAAGTTCCTCAGTGCGTTCTCGGCTGTCAAGGCAGCGATCGACCCGTCACCGATGTGCATCCTAGTGCAAGGCTCGCTCCAGAACCGCGCGCCAAAGGACGTTGGTGGCGATGTGAACGTCAACGCCGACACCTCGTTGGACGCTTCGACTAGAGCTAGTGTCGCTAGCGATCGAACAATGGCGGACGCAACGATCAAACGCGCGTTCGCGCAAGCAGCAGAGCACCTGTACGTGCTCGGACAGCCGAACGTGACGTCCCAGATGACGGGCGTCAGTGCGGTGGAGCGTCCTGCGATCCCGTTCGTCGTCGTCGTGGAAGCCGTGATCGTTCTGCTGACGCCGACGAAGCGCTACGACGGCCCAAAGCCGAGCACGAGTTACGTGAGCTGGCGACTCGGGCAGCGGCTGCTCGCCAGCCCGTCGTTCTTCTGCGCCAAGCTGCGCACCGTGCGGCCACAGGACGTCCCGCGAGACAACCTCCTCGCACTCGGGAGGTACTTGCGCCACGCCGACTGGCCGACAAAGACGCGCACACACTCGCTCGGTCCATGCAGTGAGCTGCTCTTCGCGCTGTCGTCGTGGGTCGAAGCTGTCGCGCTGTGCGCGCAGCTCGTCGTGGACTGCCAGGGACTCGCGCCCGAGATCAGCCGCACAACGCCAGTGCGAGGGCTCTTTGGCAACGTCATCACGTACCGCGATACGCACGCTGGCACACTCGGTGCTGAGACGGAGAGCCAGGACTTTGGTACTGGCACTTGTGTTCTCAAGCTCCTGGACGCCGTGCTCACAGACGTCCGCGTGTACCGCGCGTGCCACGAGCTCGACGGACACCGGTGCATCGTGAACGTGTCCCACGACTGCTTGCGGATCTTCCTGTCTGCGTACGACCCGATGAGCTGCTGGCGGTGGCAGACAGTGATCCTCGAGTCCAACGTTGACACTCTCCTCGCCCCAAACTCGATTGAACGGGGCAACGTCAAGGTGCCGCCGAAGACGCGAGTAGAGATGTACGAGCGCCTCGTCCGGCTGTGCGTACTGCAGACAGAGAGACATCCTTCGACATTAACTGCCACACGAACAACGTCGCCAGCAAGGGTGTCGACACTCGGCTCTCTGTCGGAAAAGCACCTGGTCGTGCAGCCGCCACGCATCCGTCTCTACCGCCGCACGCTCCACATCAACGGCTACGTCACGACTGTCACGATCTCGGAGCTCTCTCGCGGCCGTGTCCAAGTCGACGCGTTCGTGCACAGCGCGTCGCCCGGCAAGGACCTGCACGCTGTCTTCAGTCTCGAGCGCGTCCTGCGGCGCATGAGCGCGCAGCAGGCAGCGTCGTGCTTCGTAGCGCCAAGCGAGATCTCGCGGCTCGTACTCGACCGCTTGCACGTGTTCCGCCTTGCCCAAAGCCTCACGACGCGCGAGAAGTGGGACATTGCCACGTCTCCAGCGTCTGGGAACGCCAACGCGCTTGTGACGCGTCCACTCGGCAAGCCGCTCGACCATCTTGTCGACAGCAAGATGGAGCTGAAGCTGGGCATCCGCACGCGCGAGACCGCGCCCGGGCGACTTCTGGTGCGCAAGGCTGTGCGCAGTTCGTGGCTTTCGGCGGAACGCTGGGTCTGCAGCGTGTTTGCAAACCATGAGACACGCGACTTCCGCGTCGAGTTCTACCAGCCGCAGAGCTGCCAGAGCCTCTCACTGCGCGTCTCACAGTTGGACTGCGAAGAGTTTGTGCTGCACTCAAAGCACGCGTCCCAGCGTGCGCTCGAGCGCATGATGAAGCGTTTCCGCTTTCAGGTCGACCCAGAGACGGAGCGCGCGGTCGCGTTCTGCGCCACACGCGTACTCGCGCGGTTCCCATGGAGCATTCCGATGAAAACGAACCCTCTGCAGGCCGTGAACGCTCGCCAAGTCGTGCGTGCGTACATCCAAGTGGAGCGTGCAGTGCGAGACGCGGTGGGTCCGTCGCCGCGCTTTCTCGGACAGCTGCAGTACCGCGTCTGCTTGCCCGACACGTGTGCGGAGCAGACGCTCGTGCTGGAAGACAGCGAGGTCGAGGCGTACTTTACTGACGGCTCGTGGCTCAACGCTGGCTGCATGGCCGAGCGCAAGCGCATGAGTCGCGAGCTCGCGCGGTGTTTTGTGTGGGAGCCAGTCATCGTGGCCGACAGTAGGACCAGCGACCTTGCAACAACAGCGCAGCGAAGCGGTCGCGTCATAGCCCAGTTGCCTTCGGGTGCAGTCGCGTCCGTCGTGTCGACGCGAGTGACAGGGAAACACAAGACAGCGGCGCCACCCCGACCGCCGACGAGGATGAAGCGAGGGCCATTCAGAGTGAGAGGAAGCTTGGAGCAAGTGCCGGTGCTCTCGTCCTGTGTCCAGCTTCTCGACGCCACTGCTGCAGCCGTCCGTGACAGCGACCGACAGACAGCTGGCTCGTCATCCAAGGAGCCGATCAAGCGCTGCTACTCGTATAATGCGGAGGAGATGGTCCACAAAGGCAGCTACCGCGCGAACGGCGTGCTCGTGGTCGTTCAGGTTTTCATGAAAGCTGTTGTCGCCAACACGCTCGTGCCGCAGTTCCCAGTCGACCGCGTGCAGCAAGAGGACTCATTCGCGCTGGCATTCAACGTCTACCACCTCCACTCGAGCTCAAGCACGACAGTTCGCATCAGCGGACACTCGGAGCTCCGCGAAGTCGTCGGTCCCGACAACGCAGCGCTGATTGGCGCGAGCACAGTGCACGCACTCATGCAACACATCATCGAGCGACGAACAGAGATCGTGCTCCGTCCTGTCGTGAACGTGGTGCGCGGCCAGTCGTTCCGAGGACAAGAAGTCCCGTCCGCACTGGACGACGACAGCAGTCGACACCGTGGCAACGACGCACTCGTGCAGGTAGAGGTCAACTTCCAGCGCGACCGGTTGTATGCAAAGCAAAAGGCGACGCCGATCAACCAGAATCTCTTGCGGGACAGCACGGTGAACGCTGTGAAGTTGATCGACAGAGCGCCGGAACGAGGGCTCAAGGTGCTGACAAAGACGCGGCAGATCCGCGACTTTGGTCGCGTCATCTTCACGGTGTTCCATGTCGAGTCTACGAGACGACAACAGGTCGGTGCAGGCGATCACTGCAGCGTTCTGAGCGCTGGCTCGTTTCGTGTCGACGCTTACATCCACGAGACGAGTTCGCGTCTGTCGCTGGCGATCGACGGCCCCGACATCTTGCACATCGTCGGAGACCGCCTTGAGATACTGGAGAACAACGAGGCGCCAGACAGCACCGCTACAGGGCAACAAGACGACCAGCGTCGGACTCATGAACTGGCACAGCTGATCGTGGATCATATTGGCATTGAGGCGCGATGCGACGGAGTCACGAGAGACCGTTTGTTTATTACCGAGTACTTTGTCCGAGCAATCGCAGCTCTTGCGGAAGAGACGAGCGGTAGCAGCGTCAACCTGAAGCGCATCGACAGAGAACAACCGGAGGGTACTGACACAACGAGGGCGAGACGCCGCTTGCTCTTCAGATCCACGCGGATACTCGGTCATGACCAGATCCTTATTACAGCGCATCTGCTCCCAGACTGTTCAATCGCCATTCGCTGCTACGAGCCTCGCAGCAGTGGATCATGTGACATCGTCATCCGTAGAGAGACCTTGAGTCTCGTGCTCGGACTGGACGAAGCTGACGTGACGCTGAGCGTGTTCCTGACACCGTCGATCTCGCCGCTGGCGCTCATGACGCACATTTGCTCGTTCATTCGGATCGAGAAGCTGTCGGCACAGGTGCAGGCGTTGGCATTCGAAGCAACAGTCTCCAGTGCGACGCTTTCTGCCTCTGTTGTGCTCGACGAAGCGAGCGCTCGAGACTGCAGACAACGGCTTCTTCAGCAAGACGGTGCAAGTGTCCCTGTAGCGTCGTGGAGGGGGATGGCGGTCGGTACCATTCGCACGACTTATTTTGCAGTGAACATCCGCTTGATTGCGACAACTACGTCGGTTGGATCGGAGCAAGCGGCGGCTCTGGAGGCGATCTGCTCAGCACTGTCGCCCAGCACCGCGACAGTGTCGAGCGTTCGGTTCACAACGTCCGATCTGGCGCGCATTGCCAGTGAATCGAAGGAATCAGACGGAGTAGCAAGTGCAGAAGAGCTCCTTGTACGCGCGCGAGAGCACCTGCGGGTAGAGCTCGTTGAGGGCAAGGAGCTAGGTGAGGAGGTGCTGTCGATCCAGCTCCGATCGATAGAGGACAATTGAATCAATCGAACTTTTCACTATTGGTGAATTGGTTTCAAGTTATGTGACGCTTTGTTGAGCGACTTTACATTCGCTGAAGAGTCCGCACCATGCCGACGACAGTGCTTGAGCATGACGAGTCGACGCAGGACGAGGAGGACTTGAGAGCGGAGGCGAGCCGCCTTCGCGGTGCGATCGAGGAGGCCGTCGAACTACGCGATGAGCTCCAGCAAAAGAACCTCAAGTGGGTCGAGTCTCGCCCTGCACAGCTGCAGTAGCCACCCTAGTTCCCACTAACAAGTAGTAACGCTTGCTGTGTGCCGTGCGAGCAGACTGCAGCGCAAGATCGCAGCGCTGCTTCAGAAGACGCAGGAGAACAGTGGCGCTGAGCAGCGGCGCGAAGACAAGTCGACAGCCTCGGAGAACGAGAAGCGGTACCTCGAGTGTCTCCGCAGTGTGCACGAGGTGAAGGTGCAGATGGCGGTGGCGCAGACGCAGTACGACCGCATCGCACTGGACCTCCAAGCGCGGCTGGACGAGAAAGAGGCCAAGGTGACGGAGATCCAGGACTCGTTCCTCGAGTTCAAGCGCGAGATCGCCAAGAACGCAGAGAACACGCGGACTGGGAAGCCGATCCCGACGCGTGTGATCGGCCAGTTCGAGGCGGCGGACTTGAAGAAAGACCAGGAAGTGGAGAAGGTGCGGCTCAAGAACATCAACCTCCGCACGCACTTGAAGAAGCTCGAGCAGCAGCTGCATGCAAAAGAGCAGCTTGCCGAAGGCCTGCACCTCATTGACTTTGAGCAGCTCAAGATCGAGAACCAGACGCTGAACGAGAAAATCGAGGAGCGGAACGAAGAGCTCCACAAGCTGCGCAAGAAGACGACGAGCACCGTGCAGGTGCTCACGCACATTAAGGAGAAGCTACAATTTGTACTCGCAGAGAACCAGACGCTGAAGAAGGAGTCGGTGGAGCTTGAGGAGGCGTTGATTATCAACCGCGACCGCCTTGCGCGCAAGAAGAAGGAGCGCGACGCGAACCGGCAGCTCGCGCAGAAGCTCAAGGGTCGGGAGAGCTTCGCCAAGTCAGAACTGCTCGTCGAGGACTTTGAGAAGCGCGAGAGCGACATCGCGGACCTCGAGCGCCGCCTCGCAGAGCTCATGCAGCGCCACGCATACCTGAACAAACAGGTCAAGAAATGAGCAGTTTTTGTGTGAACCAATTTCTATCACAGGACTTTCCAGAACTGATAACGGTGGTTCCTGTACTGTACTACTTCATCTCCCATTGGTCTGACAGCGATATGATGGTTCGCCAATCACCCCCATTTCGACCATGTTCTTCTGCGGGCGAGGCGCTTGATGCCTTCAGACTGCAGCAAGATGTCGCGTTGCTCTCAGTTGCAAACGCGACACCAAGAGAAGAGAAGAGAAAACGACGAGCGCAAGAACAACACGGGGCAAGATGGCGAAGATGAGTGAGTCGGAATTGCGGCCCTGGTTGCAACTGTTAAGCACTAGCTTCCGGCTCGAGAACGCGACACCAAGCATGGATCAGTCGAGCGACACGTGTGAGGACATCGCTGAGCTGTTCTGCAACTTCGTGGAATCGATCGGCGAGCGTGGACAGAGCGGCGACGGAACGAGCAGCACTGCGGTCGACGGTATTGACGACAAGGAACTTGAGGAACTGAAGCGCGTGCGCGCGATCCTGATTCGCAACGAGAACCGCGTCGAGCGTGCAGCCTCCTGGGTCGAGCGGTGGTTTGGAGAGTACGCCTGTGCGCTCGTGGCAGAAGTTGTGAGCGACTTGAGTCTGGCGCTGAAGCTCGTCTTCCTGGATGACTGGAAGCACGTGCTTCACTGTCAAGCTGGAGGGAGGTACTCGCACAGCGCGGAACCGGGCAGGTTCCGCGCCTTGAGTTGCGGCCAGATCAAGGTCAGCGAGTTGGGCGACTTCATGGCGGAACTGGACCGGGCCATTCGAGGTGTTGTTGCAGCTCGAGGAACGCGTGTGAAGCTGGGTCCGAGGACTATTGACGTGGAGCACCACAAAGCGCCACAGTTCATCGCGACACTGGTCACCGTGCAGATGGAGAAGCGCCAGCTGAGCTCGGAGTTTGTCGTGTCGCGAGGCGGGACGGCGGACGTTGGTGCTCACACTGGCAGCAGCCCGCGAGGCGCCTGCTGGTCGCTCGTGGAAGGAGTTGTGCTAAACCACTTGCCAGCTGAGCGAGTTCTGTTTGAGAAGGCCATGCTTCTGTTCAAACTGCACTTGACTCAGGAGATGGTGCGCTCATTGGCGAGCCTGACAGACGATGATGACAGCGACGGCGGCGACGATGGGCTGGTGACGATTGGTGAATCCGCCTTCGCGATGCTACAGAAGGTCGGCCTCCAAGCTGTCGCGCTCATCCAGCGACGACTCGACGGTGAAGACTTCGAACGGCGGTTTATCGACATCCGTGACGAGTTGCTGAAGCTGTTGGACGACCAGACGGAGCGGAGAGCTGCATTGTGTCGCCTACCAGACACCAAGTGCCTCGGACACATTGGCGCATCACTGCGTGATCTGGAGTTCTGCCCACCGATGCACCCGGACGCGTTTGAGGAAAGTGCTGCTCGCGCATGCAGCGAGTCGTTCATCCACTCTCAACTCGGGTTCCTCGATTTCATCAGCCCCCAGACATGTTCCGCCGGAGAACTCATTGGGTGGGCGGCACACTTGAGGACAGTGGCAAGCAGCAAGGACGCTGTGCTGCTCGGCTTGCGTACGATCGAGACGTTCATGATGAACAATGCTAAGCTTCTCGAGTCGACCAGAGATGCAGCTGAGATTGCGTCCACCGATGTGAGGACGATTCTAGAAAACTACGAGTACTTTGCCACTTTAAAGAGAGTCGTACCAGCTAGTTGCCTAGCCGTGCACCCACTGCTTGGGCCTGTTGCGCACACATCTCCGAGGAGCAGGCAGGCGTCGCGATGTTGGCGTCACCGCACCATCAGCTTGCTGGCTCACGACGAGCATTCACCTGCAGGCTGACGTTTTTGATCAGGATGTTGCGGGCGGCGTTGACGTCGCGGTCTTGCGCCGTACCGCACGCTGGACACACAAAGGGTTTGTTGCTTCCAAGGGTCGGGTGTCCCGCTCCGCTACAGGAGCACGTTTTCGAGGTCCACTCTTCGCTACATTCGATGACGCGACCTCCTGCTCGCTTCATCTTGTACTTCAGCAGCATTTTGAACCGAAAGTGAGCTTGGGTCATGAGCATGCGAGCTGTCTTCCTCCTGATTGTGCGAGTGCCACCGTCGGGTCGGTCGCGGCGCCGCAATATCTTCGCAGACTCAAACGTTGGCAGAAGAACCACTGAGTAGTTTTGAGACAGCCACTGTGCGATCTTCTGGTGCATATCTGTGATCAACCTTGTCGTCTTCCTTAAAACAAAGCGTAGCTCCCGGCGAAGATGGTAAAGAGCGCGGCCAAAGTCCTGCCGAGGAAGATGTTGATCACGAACCTCCCGTGCCCCTGCCGCCTTTGTGCGCGATCTTGTCCGCTGGGCCTGAGCTCGACGCCGCCCATCCCGGTTGCTGTGGCAACTAGAGAGCTTCTCGATATTTTTCAGGCACACCCGCAGATGGTCAGCGTGAGCGAGGCGGCGACCAATGCGAACCTCTCTGTCGTAGCAGCTGAACGTTCTTCCATCTGGGTCGTAGATGGTGACAAAGTTGCGAACGCCGGGTCCACCGCACACACCCGCGTCGCCTGCGTCTGGTTGAACGCACAGTACCTCGGGATCACGAGATAGTACTCCCCCTCTCGAAGCCGTTGAAGTCGCACCATGTAGGAGAGCTCGGGAACAGCGCTACTTGTTCGTATTCGCTCGCCGAACTTAGGTAAGCCCGCTAAAAAGAAGGATTGGTGGAAGGAAACCCAGTTGTCCCCACGATTGGTGTGCTCGATGCGTAACTCTATCGACGATGAAGGCGCCGATCGACTCCGGAACTGCATGACCGGGAAACGGGTCCTTTTGTGGTCACGTTTCAGCTTCCAGTAGAGTTTGGTAGAGGTCGCGAGCGCCTTCTTGAAGCCCCTGCATCCGCTCTGGAGAACGATGCTGTGGACGCAAAGCAATCGACGACGACACTTCGCGTTCCGGAAGAAGTCATGGACGCGAGCCTTGGTCGCGACAGGTGAACACAAGCGATATACGTCGCTTGCGTTCATGTACT
Organism: Globisporangium megalacanthum; assembly: GCA_023334115.1. Classification (NCBI taxonomy): domain Eukaryota; phylum Oomycota; class Peronosporomycetes; order Pythiales; family Pythiaceae; genus Globisporangium; species Globisporangium megalacanthum. The sequence continues at coordinate 377 of JAASGD010000759.1, read as the reverse complement.
TGAGTTTAGACGTCAGGTCGCGCTTGAACATCGTCTGCCTGATGACAGCAAGTCGCTTCTGCTCTCCTCGATAGAGTGCGACAATCCGGTTGTAGACAGTACGGTTAGCCAAAAACATGTCTTCAAGCTTGCGCCGTTGCTGCGTTGTCGGGTAGAGTCGTATCTTGAACACGCTGTTGACGTCTTCGTTCTGCTGCTGTGATCGCTTGATAGCTGTTTGCGACCGCGCCACCGTGGGGGCTGACGATGTCGGCATGGGCGTGATAGACGAGCTCTTCGGAGTCGTCAAGGCTGTGTTCTTGGACGATGAGCGTCTGCGTTTGGTCGACGGGTCGGCTCCCGCGGCCGCCAGTATCCCGAGGGGAGAGCTACGCGAG
>JAASGD010000758.1:0-16848 GCA_023334115.1 Globisporangium megalacanthum | reverse complement strand
TGGCGTGCGTACAGAATTGGTTTAAATTTCTTTTGATCGTCCTGAGGCGTGGAGTTGTCAAATCGAGCTCAGATTTCACCAGTAGAAAGCTCTCATTGTGCTCTATCAGATGTGAGAACAGCTCGTTTGGAGACACACTTTTGAAAAAGTGAGTCTATTTCCCAAATGTTTTTGTAGCTGTCCCTAACTTTTTGGCGCGCACTGTACCACTAATGTATGAACAGGTTCGTCTTCGAATTGCTCTGTCCAGCAGCCAATCGTCCTCGAAGTCCAGCAAAAACCAAGTCAGTATCGGTACATACCGTAACAACATCTGCCAGTTGGAGATTATACCGGTACATACCGGTTGCCAAGCTCACAAATCAAGAACACCAAAAGCTCCTCGCCCTGATGATGCCAAGCCGCCGCTTGGTGCCGCGCGCGCTGCTGCTGCTGGCGCTCGCCGCTTTCCGGCGCCAGATCCTCGCGCTCTCGTCCGTTCATGACGTGCATGGCGGGAGCACGGGCTGCCGCTTCACGGAGCGCATGTTCGCAGACGGCCACGGGCCGTGGGGGCTCGGCGGCCGCGCGACCGTCGCTGTGACCGCCGACGTGCGCGCGCTGCGCGACCGCGAGGTGTCGAGCAGCACTGCGCTCAGCGTGCACCGTCTGCGCGACTACTTTGACTTTGCGCTCGCAGTCGTGAGCTACACGGCCGGTAGCGCAGACGTGGACGAGCGCACGGTCTGCGCCCGTAACTTTTCCGCTTTGAGCGACGACTCGCGCGCGTTCTACGGCGAGTTCTACGCACTTGACGCGGACAGCGAACTGCACGTGAACACGACGTTCCATCCCGCGAACAGCGGGCTCCAGGTCGTGCTGCTCGTGCCATGCTGGAAGCAAAAGAGCGAGTCGTTTGGGTACCCCGTGAGCACGACGGAGTTTGTGACGTACCCCATGACGGACCCGCTGCTACACGTGGACGCGACGATCTCGTTCCGGAACCCGTACGGCTACTTGCCGGCGCTGCTCTTTGGGCTCTTCCCGTTCAAGTGCGTCGAGCGCTCGTGGGGTTTAGAGAGAGAGAGAGAGGAGGTCGCTAAGCTGACTGACTGACTGACGTGTATGGATGGATGACAGCGGCGTACTGTCGCTATTGTACGGGATCGTGGACGTCTGCTTCATCTTTCTGATCAACCGGTACCGCGAGAGTGCGATCGGGATGCAGTACTTTCTGCTCGTTGTCCTCTTGCTGGCCACAGGTGCGAAGAGAAGACGAGCGAGAAGGCGACCTGGAGACTGTATCTGAGTGGTTTTTGGATGGTTGTGTGTCCCCCACCCTTCTCAGGCGAGTCGGCGTGCTGGTTCGTCACGTACAAGATGCTCAACGCGACGGGGCAGAAGGTGTGCTGTCCGTTCCCAGTCATGGTCATCGTCTCGACGATCGTTAAGATCACGGCGGGCATGGTCGCGCGCGTGGCGACCACGCTCATCTGCCTTGGGTATGGGATCGTGCGGCCGAGTCTGTCGTGGCCCGAGATCTTTGTCGTGTCTGGGCTTGGCCTGTGCTACTTTGTCGCCGTCGGGTCGCTCGAGATCAGCCAGATCGTGAACCGGGCGGACGGGGACGCGTCACCACCGGCGGTGTGGGAGTTCCTGGTCGTCGTGACGAACCTCTGCTTTGGCGGCTGGATCTTCACGTCCCTGGCGCTCACACGGAAGAACCTCGCGGCGTTTGGGCAGGTGCGTGCGTGTCGCAGCAGGGGGTAGGAGTGGTTTTTGGTCGCAGGAGACAGCCAACCTCACGGTGCTGTGGTTCGGACGACTCATTTCTGGTCGCGTCACGTGAAGACGGCGAAGCTGCGTATGTACGCGTGTCTGAGCCACGTACTGTACGCTTACGTGTTCATCTCGTTCTTGCTCATGGCGACCGAAGGCGCCGTGTACGTGCTGCTTGCTACCGCTCTTGTCGCCTCTGCTGTCGTCTTTGTCGTCATGACTGTCGCGGACGACTGACAGTGGTGCTATGTGGTCGGCTAGGTACTCGGGCTCGGTCATGATGGACTGGCAGCACATTTGGCTCATCTGGGCGGCGAACCGGCTGCTCATGTTCTCCATTCTCGTGGTCATCACGATCCTCTGGCGTCCGCGCGCCACGAGCCTACTGTACGCAGAGATGGACGAAGTGCCGAGCCAAGAGCTCGACTCGCCTCGCTCGAACGCGTTTGGCGTGGAACTTACGCGCCGCATTGAGTCAGCAGCCGACTCGCCTACAACAGAGGCGGCGAAAGTGAAGAGTGACGAAGCGCATGGACGAGAGGCGCTGTGAGTGGCGGTGGTGGAGTGGAGGAAGCGACGACTGTGAGTGAGAGGGGAGGGAGGGAGGGCGTAAGTGCGAAACGTGACCACAAGTATTTATTCGTTCCATTGTGTGGAAGTCCCTACGAACAGCTACAGTATCTACATTGTACTTGTACTTGAACCGACCACGGACGATGGTGGTCCGTCGGCTCTGGCATTGAATGGTTGATCACGCTCAAAGTGCAGTGGACCATCCGTCCACTTGTTCTGCCACAAGTGCCCGTTGTTGCGATCCTGCAAGCCTATAAGGAGCAGGCACTTGCGATAAGAAGCGGGTAAGACCTTGTGCTAAAGCGAGCGCGTGGCGGTCCAAGCCAGTCTCTTGGAGAGTCGTCACGCCTGGAATGCCCCACTGACGCTCTCGTGGACTTCCTTGCAGCGAGCAGCGCGTCCGGTCGGTACATTTCGCACACACACCAGCAGAGCGACGGAGCGGGTGGTGAGACGGCGAGTACCAATACTTGTACACCGAAGTCGTCGTTGCGGACGAGAGTAGGAGTCTGCGCCAGCAGCGCCAGCAGCCCCGGAGTCTCCTCAATGGGAATCTGGTCGCCACAGACTCCAGCGTAGACGACACTCGACCCACTCCCTCCCGTACCCCGCACCTCCCAGACCGACGCGAACCGCGTGACCAGCCGCAGCGGACCGAGTAGACTGAGCGTCCGGGCGATCGCTGGCTTGAGCCCGACAGAAGAGCGTTCCTTGATGGTCAAGGGACTCAGTCGCCAGTCTGTGTACCCGATGGAAGCGACCAAGACTGCCGACCACCCCGGAGCCCCGACATACGACAGCGCCAGTGCCGATAACTCGGTCAGCAGCTCCGCGAACGACAGCGCGTCCTCCGACAGAAGAGAGTCGAAAGAACCCGACAAGCTCGACATCGTCGCGGCTTTCCACAGAGCACCGACGTCGGACGCGCTGGACGAGCGAGCCACAGACAGCGCCAGCCAGGCGACGCATATACAGCCGCTTGGGCAAGCTGAAAGCAGCGGAGACGTGGTCCAAGCCGTGGGCGGAAGCGAGCCAGACGAGGACGGTGGACTGTGGAACAACGCGGACACTGTCCAGGGCCTCTCGTCGCGTGCGTCGCAACAGCCGTCAGTGAGAGCGAAAGGAGGAGGAGGAGCGACAGCAAGAGAAGGAGGAAAGCGGCGATTGACATTCGCGGACGAGACTGGCGGGGTGCTAGCAGAAGTGAGCTACTCGACCCGGACGCACTACAGCAAACAGACCGGCCCGAGTGCGCTCGGTGGCACGGGCCGCGCCTGCTGCGTCATCAGCTGAGGACGTGTCCAATTTTGAGTACTTCGCTTGCTCGTCGGTCCGTGCTTTCCATCTCCAAAGCCTCCCATTCCCAACCTACAACCAACCTACAACCCACGCTTCCTCTTCAAAAGCACAGACAACAGACAGGTGAACCAGAGGGCGCGCGTCCCTTTGATTAGCTCTGTTTAGCTCACAGCAGAGAAGCCGTCGTAGTCATGCGGCGACGGAGAGGAGGGGAAGAAGAGGTCGTCGTCATCTCATCCGCTCTACTTGTTGGCCTTGTTGGCCTTGTGGCGCGCAATGCGGCGGCCCACACCACGGTTCTTCAGGCCTCGGTTCTTGCTCTCCTTGATCTGCTTGCGCGACTTCTCGACCTTCTCGGCCAGGCCCTGGCGCACGAGGCGGTACTTGGGCTCGAAGCGCTTCGCGTCGTTCACCGAGTCGTACACAAGCGCAAAGCCCGAGGACTTGCCGCCACCGAACGCCGTGCGGAAGCCGTAGAGGAACACCGTGTTCGCGTCCTTCACCTTGTACATCTGAGATGCGGACGGACGCATAGCGGCGACAGGAAGTCAGCGATCACACAGACACACAGACAGACTGGACCAGCAGCGACTCGTTCGCGCTTTAAGCTGGGGAGAGAGGGAGAGAGGGAGAACTGAGGACGCGCGGTTCGCTCGTGATGACTGGCACCACCACCACCAGTCTCGACCTGCTGGGCGTGGACGAAGCGCTGACTGCTGAGCGCAATAGTCGACTCGTTCGTTCGTCTGCCTGCTGCTGGTCGGAAGCCTTTCAGTTGCTGCAGTCGTTCGCCCACACGCATCGTAGAGCGCTGTCCAGCGTCTAACGAGCCGTTGCGGCTGCGGAGCTGATCTGCGCTGTTCTGTTGGCTCTCGTCTGCGCTTACATCGTCTCGCAGTCGGCTCTCGACCGTCGACAGTGATGGTGGGGGGTGGTGGTGGCGTCACGCGTCGCGTCCAGAGCTCTTTTGTCTCGACGCTCTCTTTGTCCCTCCCTGCGTTCTATCGAATTGGGAGCTAACGCACCTTGGTGAGCTTCTCCTGGAGCTCCGCCTTCGGCACGTTCGGGCGGTTCGGGTGGAGCACCTCAACAACCTGCGAGGCGCCAGGCACACGTACAGAGACGCCGTCAGTGCGCCGCTACTCGCTCTCTCGGCGTCGTTGCCGCCACTAGCGGCATCACCCTTCATCGTACCATTTGGCGGCGCGCGAGCAGCGGGTTGCGCAGGAACTTGCGCGTGCGCACCGTCACCGGGACCTCGTTAGCCATGTTTTCGGTTCTTTTGCTGTGAGAAATGGCAAAGTTGGCGCGCGAGTGAATGGCGCAGGCGCCATTCGTTCAGCCTTGCCGAGCTTGCAGCCAGTCAACCTCTGTCCCGCGGTTAGTGAATCGTGTCCCTCATGGTGTCCCGAATGTCCCCGATCCGCAGAGTTTAAAACTTTGAGCAACCTTTTTGTCCAACTTGTTGACCTTTGCCAAGTTAAAAACTAGAATCCACTATGCTTGGTCAGACCTCCGAAATTGAGCACCAACGAATATGATAGCTCGCTTTCCTTATATGTAGGATAGTATCAAGTATAAAAGTAACTTGTGCAAAAATGAAATGCCATAATGAAGTACAGACAACACACAGTTCAATCACTAACAGTTGTGGCACAAATCTGGTTGTGGAACATCGTTTTCAGGGACAAAGTTTGCATACTGAAGTCAAGTCAAACTAATTACGTTTCAGTTATCGCCCACAAGCACACAAGAACGCAGTAAAGGTGACCTGATTCACACTTTCCATACATTATTAAGTTTTTGTTCAAGCACATTGCCAATTCATGAGGTTTCAAAACCTTTTGTGAGTTTTCAAACCAATTTTAAACCGTTAAATACATCAAAGAACTGTTAAAAACGTAATACTAGCCAGTTTGTAACATTTTTTTGTTATTAACTGTTCTTGACGTGTGTTCCACGTTGAGTCACACTGGTAAATTTCGCTTCCCTTTGCGGTGCTCTAACTGTGTGTTGTCTGTATCTCAGGTAAATGAGAATTTGCTCCTGTTTCCACATTGGTGCTGTCGCAAGAAGAGTCAATTTGTACAAACTGGTAATAAAATCGTAAGGTTGTTCTCCACTTTCCTCAACAACGGCACAGCGAACGTATCAATATTTTGTTGCGATGGCTAGCGCATCTAGACGCCATGGCATGAATGGTGTTAAGCGACTCCGTGCGAACTCCAAAGCTCTTGGCTTGCGTACTTCCATTAAAGTAAAGTAGGTAAATCACGTGGTTTGTCTTTGAGTTAACATGCCTGACCTATACTAACGGATTCTGCCAATTAATATACTACTCCGTTCCGAAATAAGTGAACCTTTCTAAAAAATCGATGTCATTTAGCCGCAAATAGGTTTGGCACTGAGAAAACGGTACGTTTGTGTTCGTCTCAGAATACCCGATCCAATGATATGTCTTGCTCACCCAACACCGTCTTTTCAACATCGTTATCCCTCGAAAACAGCAAAAATACTGCACATAAAATAAACATATATCATAAATTTGCACGTCAATGGATCTTCTTTGATCATTTTGACCCCATCAGATGAGATTTGTCTCTCGTAAATGCTAAATCTAAGATAAATTATGCACATTTACTTTGGAACACCAAAATCGGGAAGGTTCACTTATTTCGTAACAGAGTAGTACCGTCTACTATTACCCCCACTAAACTGTATTGTGAGGCTATTAAAGATACATTCAATTGTGAACAGTACAGGTTGTAACGGAAAAACACGCCTAATCATAAAACACGCCCACCACAACATGCTTGAGAAATTAAGTACGGGAACAAATTGAACCAATCAAGGAGAACCACAAATGAATGGTATTGAGAGATTCCGTGGCGGCATTTGTAACACCTGCTTTGCTGTCATTTTGCAAGAAGAGATGCCGCCGGTGCCTGGACCGACAAGGAAGCAACAGTCGTATCGGTTGCGCGGAAGCTGGAGGTTCTGACAGTCGCAGAGGAGAAGGGTGCTCGCGAGGCATCGCAAGAGACAGGAGTCTCGCGCCGGACGGTTCACGATTGGCACGCCAACGCCGCAAAACTGCGCGCATTCGCTGGGGCGCTGAAGAAGAAGACGGTCGGAGGACAGGGACAAGAGGAGCGCATCCCGTTCGCACAAGAGCTGGTCGCCTTTATGCAGGACACACGTCGCAATCAACAAGTGAGCGTTGCAAATGGTGACGTTTTGTTCGTCCACATGGAGCGGAGCTGGTTCGTCTGTTGTATTTATTTCTTCCCTCCCCATCAGATTCTATCAACACGATCGCTCGTCAACTTCATTCGTCTACAGCATTCCGCCTGGCTCAAGGAATATTTAGATAACAAAAAGAGCACTGAGAGCGCGCATACAGCGATCTATCGCCTGTGTCAGCGCTTCGCACGTCGTCACGGGTTTTCCCAGCAGGCCATCACTGAAACCAATGACAAGGGCGAGGAGCTGCTCGAGGCACAGCGCCAGTTCTGTTCTACGTTTCGGCGGGAGCATGCCGCAGTATGTCCTGGTGGAATCCTAAATGTGGATGAAACTGGGATTTACTACGACATGCCTCCTGCAAAGACGTGGAACAGTGTTGGAACTGCGCCGCGAGTGGTCGGGTCGCTCCGCCACACTGCCCGTCTCACCGCGGTTTTGACCGTTCGAGCGGACGGTACAAAGCTCCCTATCCTCTTCGCTGTGAAAGGCGTTCCCGGAGGAAGTGTCGAGCGGGACGAGCTACCGACCTACCCACGTGGCCACACATACACGGTGCAGAAGAATGCGTGGATGGACGCAACTGTCTGGCGATTCTACGTTCTCAACGTGCTACGCAAGGAGATCCACGGTCCGTCTGTTGTAGTTTTCGATAATCAAGACTGTCATGTATCGGAGCCTTTCCTCGAGAGTGAGGCGTGGTGTGCGATGGCGGCTTTGCCACCAAACAGTACTGCTGTGTGCCAGCCCCTTGATGTGGAATCATGGGCCCTCTGAAAAGCAATCTGCGAGCGGCGTGGCTGGGCGAAACAGACGAAGCCAAGTCCCCTGCCGACAAGCGGTTCGCAATGATCAAGTGAACCATCAAGGCTTGGGAGTAGATCACTTCGGGGAGCGTCACCAGCAGTTTTGAAAAGGCGATGCCACCTCCTACAAAAATGAATGTTTAAGGTCAGACAATAAACACTTAGTTTTTGTATTGCAAAAAACAACAAATCAATTTGTTAATATTCCCACGTCTTTGATTGGATCGATTTTGACAAATCACACAAGGTGGGCGTGTTTTGTGTGCAGATCTGATATTGCATTAGTCCAGTCAAACGTGAAAACATGGTGGGCGTGTTTCTCCGTTACAACCTGTAACAATAAGGCCAACGGCCACATTGCTGGCTCCTTACGCAATCTACATATCATTGAAAATGCGGGTGACCGTGCTTGAAATCCGACTATGGTCGTGTAAGCACTTTACATCCCAGACTTTTGACAAGGAAGCCCACTTAATGTCGATGTAGTTTCGATCGGGCTCGAATGAGAACGTATCAAGTGCATCAAAGTCGACAACACTCCACAATATTTTATTTCATCACAGTAAGGTTCTGGTAAAATTTGCAAGCCATGGTTTGATATGTGCTGCTATAGTGCTGTAGTACTTCTCTGTGTCACGAAATGGACATTAGGAGAAGATTTCCCGTCTTGGCCGCATTTGCATGGACCATGATGCCGACTTTACCAACATGTTTTTTCTGATTGACTGTTCTTGCGCGATTTTTCATTCTGCAATTCACACCCAAAGCCCCGAAAGCGCTCCAAAGAGAGAGTAACTTTGAGCTGCCATTTTGCCAAAGGTGTTCCAAAGCCTCAAGGAAGCGATAATTAACAGGACCAACACGTTTATAAAGAGAAAAATCTCATTTACAATGTTGATAAGAGGAGAAATTGAATTGAGCTCTTTGAGGTCGCATTATGATACGATGAAAGCACACCGCCAGCTGAAATTTTTCAGAAGCTAATATATTTTAGCCGATCAATGTGTAATGCAGAATTATGGTATTTCTACATGTAAAAACTCAGAAACTCAGAATAAAAAATATTATTTAAAAATGTAATCCCGTCATGCGTGACATTTTGTTCGACGCTTCAAGAATAAGGTCTGCCAACGCAAGAATTCTGATCAAAATGATGCGGTTTACGACAGCCAATCAAAACACAAAGCTGTGCCAGATGCCCCAGATAAAACGTAATATCCATTGTTTCATGGGACAGAGAAGTACATGCACAGAAGTGTTGAAACTCCGATTAACCAACTTGTATTAGTGTATCAGTGATACACCAATCGTAATGCAGCAAATGACAAGTCAACTGATATTTTCAACTTCGCTTAGGTTCTAAAATGTTTATGCTCTGTATAATACGCGATAAATCCCTTCAGACGATACGAAAGGTATTGTTACCCGGCACGGAACACTACACTTATTTGACAGAACCCGTTAGTGTGCGTTGGTCGTAATTCCTGTGATACCACGCACAGCTTTCTTTGAGGCACCTCGGTCTCAGACGATCAACCACTAAAAATTCTCAAAATTATAAACTCATAAATTAATGTGATTCAGAACATCTCATGATTCGCCGCTAAATTTGGGAGGCCTGATTGTTATTGGAACTAACAGACAACTTTACTGGAGTGAGCCTGGACGAATAGTATTCTTCCAAGTCTCAATCCAGGAATCATATTATGATAATTTATACTACAGGTTACGAAGAAATGCAACGTCCACACATTTGGACACAAGTGTATGGAGAAATTACAAGGTGAATATTTGATAAGTGCAACAAACGATTTTTCAGCATTTAACTGACACGCACGTTTTGTAAACGGTATAACACCCAAATGAGAGATTTAATCATCAATGTCTGAAATAGTACCCCTCCGGTACGCGGTCAAAAAGGCTAGCTTTGCTGTTTCTTTTCGATTGGGCTTAACCCCCAAGCCCTAAGCTTTTTGCCCCTCTAAGCCTGTATTTCAAAATCGCAGTACGTGATAAGAAACGCCTTGATATTTGTATGGAGGCCAGTTTAGGAAACTTGGCAACTCTTGCGAAGTTGTGGCATAGATGTGCGAAATGGGGATGAGACTCGATATTCAGATGTATATTTGTATCTCAAGAATCCATTATCGTGTACGATACAGTTCAAATTTTGTTGTAGGGGCAGGTATACAGCACAAACGCTCTTTATTTGTAGAGATTGTTTTTCTCGATTTCTTGGCTCATACAACAATCAAGATAGTTTGTGCTTCAATTAGTGTGCTGGTTGTGTCAACATTTGATGAGCGAGCTGGACGTTGGACAACAACCACAGCCAGATTCGATTCTGACTGAGAAGAATCTCTGGAAAACATCTGACACCAGTACAGGATAAGGTACACACGATAACGATCTGAGAAACAAACAGAAAACGTGCATTTGACGAGTGTGCGAGGTGACGGTTGAGTGAGCGGCTTCTTCGCCGTTGATTGCGTGCTGGAGTTGCTCGCAGGCCCCTCCAGCGCGCACTTGGCATTGCGCGACCCACATAGTCAGCAAGTGTGCGATGCCGGCAGCACAGGACACAATCATAGTCGGTAGAGCACGGGAAATCAGTGTTGTCGACGCTGGGCGTCGATGTTAGAAGTAGTGACCGTCTTGCAGCTTATCCCTCCTATTCCGCCATTCACCATACCATATTTCCATGTACAATATGTTAGAGCCGCGAATGCTGCACGCTCACACTGATACACACGCACGCTGCTGCACCATTGCAACCCTGAGTAGCTGCCTTTTTTTGAGAATTCACAACCCATCACATTCTTAGGCATACTTATGCCGCTTTCAATGCCTAGACAGCGCTCACCAGTTTTCCTTGCGCCCGTCGTGTAGCAGGAGTCCACAGAGGAGGCATCACTGAACGCAATGTGTGCAAGTCTCGCAGGAAGAGACGTGAGGTATTTACAAAGGGCAAGTGAACGCTATAGGATGTACCTATCCAGACGCAACTGATCGTGACAGTCGTTGCCGCCAGTGTTTGTAGCACAGATATCGCTAAGACATTTGACACAACATACACGATACAATATACAGACAAAAGATTAACCTGTACATTCCGGATAAGGATAGATAGCATCGTTATTTCCGACATGTGTTGGTGTTTGTATGCCACCGACCAGCCAATCACAATAACGCAGAATGATTTTAACAAATTAAATTCCTTTCAGTGACTTATTTTGGCCAATCATGTTCTTACTCTCTGTCAGTCACTCGATTCCGACACTTGCCAACATAATTTGTCGGAATGAAAGGTTATATATGAGTATGCTGCTAGTGAAAGAAGATGTTGCGAACTCACACTCATACTTGACCTCACTCCGACACCCATGGGCCTCGCTGATTTACAGCCAATCAACACCAAGAAGGCCAAGGCCGGCGCGGTGAACGTCTTCATGCGCTTTCTGAGCGATGAGGACGTCAAGCTCGACGCTGTCGACTTTGCTGTGCGCAGCGACGCGACAGGCGCGACGCTCGTTGCGCTGATGGACCGGTTTGGCGTACACCTGGCGTACTACTCGGGTAAAGGGGGCCACCCACTTGCCCGCCACACAGTGATGCAGTACTATCGGCAGGCGAAAGGGTGGCTGCTCGAGCGCTACCCTTCCTGTGCTGGCCAAGTGGAGAAGGTGCTGCTCAAGAAAGGACGTGTTCTCGAAGGTTTCTGTGTGACGCGGCCGACTGGCCGAATGGTTAAGCAGGCGACGGCTTGTACGAAGGACGATCTCGGCCAGCTCACCGAGTTCCTGTATAAGACGGCCACTACGGTGACCGACTATCAAGACGCCGCGCTTCTCGCCTTGCTGTGGTACCTGCTTGGCCGAGCGTCCGACCTGACACTTACTCAGAAACAAAGCCTGTCTGTGTGCTCAAACGAGACGTTCTTTATTCACTTTGTGCGCATGTAGACGTCGGAGGACCAAGGCCTCTCGTTCTTCCCCGACGCGGCTCCCCACACTTGCCCGATCACGACGCTCGCAGTCGCTCTTGCTGTGCAGGCGACGCCGACGCGGGCTGATGTCGAATCACTTGGTCCGCTTGTGCCGCTCGCATCGGTGCTTGGCCAGCCAGTCGACAGCGACCTGCTCGAACGCGCCGCGGACGACGTCTCGAACGAGCAGCCGGTGGCGACAATAGCGTCGCCGGGCATACACGCCTACGTCAATCGCGTTCTCTCGCGTATCGCGTCGGCTGCGGGTGTCCGCGCGACGCTGTCTTCACACTCGTTCCGCCGCGGGGGCGCGCAGCTCGCAAACGGCCGCTCGACACTCGCCTTCCAGTGGATCGTCGGCCGCGGTGGGTGGAACATGGGCGCGACGCACAAGGCATTCATGTACATATTCAACACCACCGCGGAAGACCGCAAAGTGGCAAAGGTCTTGAGCGGTCACGAACCAGAAGCTCAAGTTGCGCTGCTTGGGTTGTCGGCGGCAGACGCAACGACGCGCGCGAAGATGAGCAGCGTCCGCGACGGGTTGTATGCGTCCTGCACCAGCCTCGAGGAGGCGCGCTTTCGTATCAGCGACGCGGTGGCCGATGTCCGCTTCACGCATCTGGTCGCAGCGTACCCGCAGCTGAAGGCGCACCGAGCAGATGCGCCGCTCGTGGTACGGGTGGAGCGCGTGTGCGAGACGTGCGGCGCCGAGGTCGAGGAGCTGCTCGTGTGGAGCGCGGCGCTCAACAACGCGCGTGACGACGCCAAGCGTGTCGTCCTCGATGACCCCCATCCCAAGTTTCTCGAGATGCTGAAGCGCCAGGCTGCCGCCATCGACAAGTTGATCTCGCTCACCAAGGCTCTCGCGAAACGTGCCCGTCAAGTCGAAGCTGCGCTGGAGGAAAGAGTCGACGGAGCAGAGCAAGCGAGCGTAAGCGTGCCAAAAGCGGCCGCGCGAGCGGAGAAAAAGCAAGCAAAGCGGCGCAAAAGCTCGTCCACCATCCTTGCCGACGCGTGGTTCGAGCTGTACACTCTCGATCCGCCATTCCTCGCCGCCGTGGGTCGCCAACGCCGCTCCGGCCTGCGCAGCATAGTCAGCTTCATGCGTGTCTTCGCTGGAGCATACACGCTTGACCGCTCTTGTGCCGACTTCCGCGACAACGTTTTGCGCGTTGCCGCTGTCGCGAGCGCCAACATCCAGTCGTTCTTCGAGGCGGAAGGAGCAAAGGGAGCGTCACACGGTACGGTGCTTAAAGCGCTGATCGCTCTCCACGGAGGTGGTCGCCTCGACGCGCACATCAGCGACTTTTGACGCCTGCGCGAGACGGGGCTTGTCGTTGACGATCTCTGCACTGCATTCGGGGACCCGCCTTTGCCAGTTTGTGACCTGCGGACGACGTCCGCAGGAGTGTAGGCATTGTAGCCACACTTCTTGCACACAACATGCTCATACAAACATCCAGTGACTCGCAAATGCACAAAATACACACACTTCGAACATTCTCACTCGTCGTTCGTGCATATCCACACATGCGTTGTTCTTTGCTGGTCGCACGAGCTCATTGTGCTGATGCACTGTCAAGCTCTGAATTCCGCTCATTGCAGCCGTTTGTACGTAGCTCTCGCACGCACTCAAATGCATTGATACAGCAATACACGCACACGCAAAAGCTCACGCAGCATACACGCACAATCTCACGCACTCACGCTCACATCCAGTTCACACACACGCGCACGCAGCCGCAACCTTCATTCGCTCCTTCTGTGGTGGCGTTTCAAATAACTCTGCTCGCCTCGCGACACGATCTGTGGGACCACCAGCGCGTACACGCACATCGACAATCGTATAGCCCATACATAAAACATCAATGCTGCACGTACTGATCGCAGCGCATCCCGTTCGTCTTCTGGTTTCACGAATTTGCCGACAGCGGGGTTCGAACTCGCGCGCAAGGCAAGCCTCGCACCAGCTCAAACGCTTCGCCGGCACGTCTGGAGCTCTGATCTGCTGTCACACGCTTGGGCGATCCCTAGAGTCTCTAGCGGTCCTGGAAAATGAGCCACGCAGCGCACTGCGCGCACAGCGACCAAATATCCGCTCGCTCACTGGACGTAATTACTTTGGCTCCTGGGATGTGTTTTTACTTATACCCTTAGGTCTCATTCAAGTGCGTGTCGGAATGAGTGTCGGAAGGCATGAGCATGTCGGCACTTTTATGGTATGGTGAGGTCCAATGCAGTGATGTCCTTACTCACGATCGCATCGTCCTCTCCGTCGCCTTTGTTGTCATCTGCGACCGCGGTTGTTGTCCTCTCAGTAGTTGACGCGACGTTGGGGGTGTCCACGGTCGGCATTACCACAGTCGCCATGGAAGGTGTCGTCACGAGAGGCGTCTTCACTGCAGGCTTCAAAGCAGGTGTTTTTACCGCAGGCATCACGGCAGGCGTCGTCACGGCAGCAGTCGTCGCCGCAGGCATCACCACCGCAGGCGTCTTCATCGCAGGTATCATGGCAGGCGTCGCCATGGCGGGTGTCACGTCAGGTGTCGTCAAGGGAGGCGTCCAAGCAGGCGTTGTCATGGCGGGCGTCACCCGCGTCGTCCCTCGCCGAGCAACCTGCGCAGCACAAACTCACAAAGGCTTGACATTGAGCCGAGCAAAATCTGAAATGAAACGGATGGCGGCAAAGCGCAGCGAATTTGGGAGAGATCGAAGTGGTGCATCAATACTTTCGTTTTTGTATGTAAGGAGAGGCGACGTGGAGTGATGACATACTCGTAACTATTGTTGGATAACCAGCCAGCCATGTCATCTCTCCTTTTTCAAAAATTCTATTGCAGACGACCCAGTGATGGGGAGTTGCACCTTCGCAAAAACAGTCTCTGAGGGACTCTGTCGATGCTGTAACGGGGTCATCGTTCACACCCGAGTAGGTACGGTCCTATTTTTGATTAGGGCCGTCCCTATTTTGACTCCTCTAGGATTTCCTCCCTTATTTAGTCGGAAATCTCCCATTGGCCGAAGAATCATTCTTTTAGCCAATCAGGAGGCTCCCTCAAATGGGTGACTCTGAGTAGCCTTAGAATCCCTTGATATCATCACTAGATTAAAACCAAAACATAAAAAAAGATCAGACTTGAAAATCCCGCTTCAGCACAGACTCGGTCGTCTGTTCTCCCGCTTCCTCACGCGCACGTGTTCGCTAAGCCGCGAAGCCTCGCTCCGTGACACCTGGCAGCACTTCGTAGTCCGGCCGACGACTATGAGTTTCCCGATCGGAGATGCCAGCGGCTCGCTGGACAAAGACGACTTCCCACACCTCACGGCGTTCGAGTGGGAGGCTTTCCGGCGCCTCGCTGCCGCCTCCGGTCTCTCTGTCATCGCTGCGATCCTCACAGCTTCGACCGAAGCGCAGCAGCGCGCTGCCGCCCAAGACTTCTTGTCTCACGAACTTGCTGAGCTGCGTCAGTGAGTTGCAACTCCGGTGACGGCGAAGAAGACCGACATCGTTAAACTCGATGTCACTAGCTACAGCGGCGAGGGCACGAAGCGCCTCGCGCTCAACCGCTGACTGTGTGAGGTCGACATCGCAGTCAAAGCCCGCCAGCTGACGAGCGAACTAGCTCACACCCACTTTTTGCTCTCCAAGTTGTCGGGCAAGGCGAAAGAGTGGGCTCCGGGCAAGCTTGGCGCCAGCCCGAGCTGCTTCCCGACGATGCAGTCCCTCAAAGAGGACCTGCGGCTGGCATTCGAGCTGCCGCCTGACGAGCAGCAATATCGTGCTGCTTTCCTCGCGCTGCGCCAAGGGCGCATCACGATGATCGACTATGTTCACCGCGCACGGCACCTCGCATCGTGCCTGGTCAAGGACCCGATCAACCTGGTGACACAAGTCCACGTCTTCATTGCAGGCATGAACACTGGGCATCAGCGTTTCTACTTGACGCGGAAGCCACCCGCGTCGCTCGAGGAGACGTTCGCCATCGCGCTACGCGAAGACTACAGCGTGATTGCCTCGCGCGGCTTCCGTGTTCCAGCCGCGCGCACAGAGTCGGAGCCTGAGCCGATGGAGGTCGATGCGATTGAACGCGTCGCGCAAGTCAAGCGCGGCGCGAGTTCGAACTCAAGTCGCCCGCGAGGCATCACCTGCTTCCGGTGCCGCAAGGCCCGTCACCGCGCTGTCGCCTGCCGCGCTCCAGCACCAGTCCTCGCCGCCGTCGAAGGCGACGGCGACTTCGCTGCTGACGGTCAGGCGAAAAACGAGGATCACTAGTAGGCACGGATCGCCGTTCTGGGGTGATTGGGAGGAACGTTCCACCGGTGGCAGTTCGTCCTCCAAGCCCCGCCGCGCTTCACGCGCAGCTCCATGCCACCACGTCCAACAGTGGCAAGCGCCTGATCGTGCTCGGTCTCCACGTCGAAGGAGCAGCGCGACCACTGCGCACGCTGCTGGACTCAGGCGCGACGAACAACTTCGTTAGCGCCGACAGTATCCACCTCCTTCCCTCGCGGATTCGCGTCCGCGAGGTGACGGGAGTGATGGTTGTGAAGTACGCGGACGGCGAGCCGCGGTCGCTCCTGCGGCGATCGGTCTCCTTCGCGTACGAGTTCGGTGGCTTCGCGAGCAGCGACGAGTTCTTGGTGATCGACTTGTCGGGCTCGTTCGATTGCATCTTTGGGATGCCGTGGCTCGCGCGGCATCGTCCGGACGCCGACTGGCTGAACCGCACGGTGAAGCCGCGCGATATCGGTGTTAATGAGGTCCTCGCCTTCCTTCGAGATCGGGCGAGCGATGGCTGTACGTCGCGGTCGTGGGTCCAGACCCCACGACATTCGTCTCGCACGGAGAGAGCGATGGCCCTCCGTATGCGGCGTGCTTGAACGCCTCGTGTGCCAACTCGGTCAAGCAGGGGCTCCCGAGTCATGATGTTGCGCCTGGGCAATGGCTCACGGCGCGGCGCGGCTGAGCAGTGGCTCCCGCGCCCTCGAAGAAGAAGCAGGCTGTGCAAACCCCTGCCATGCGCTCGCCGGTGACGGTTCAGTCTACGACGACGCGCGCTGGTGTCGCTACACCAGCGCAAAGCACACGCGAAGAGTCGCCCGTGCCCCCGCGAGTATCGTCTCGCGAGTCAATTGCACCCGTGGTAGAGCAGCGGCTCCCGCCGGTGCAAAGTGACGAAG
>JAASGD010000757.1:0-16852 GCA_023334115.1 Globisporangium megalacanthum | reverse complement strand
CTGCCGCCTCCAGGTCGTGCTCCGAGAACATCGTTCCTGCGATGAGAGGAAGAAAGGTGTGGGCCACGAATTGGTTGTCGTCTTGATCTACCAATCGTAACGCTATTTTCCGAGAAGAGCGATTTTGACTGGATAATAATGTGGTTTTGGCTCAGGAATTGAATTGGGTCACCAATTGGTTGACCACGTTACTTCCATGCCCTTCGCTAATTATTTCCATATGTTTTGCCGACATTACTCGGAGAGTGGACTGTATTGTTCATATCGAAATTTATTGTCCGAGCCATGAGTGTGTGCAATATATTGCTATTATGACAATTATTATTATTGCTGTCAATACTATTGTACTACCGTATTGTATTGACCGAGCCCTGGTCACTGCTCGCTTGTTGAAGCATCACAATCGCTGTTCTCTTCTGAGTGTCATGTGCTATTCACTCGGAAGCGACGCGCAGATGCCTTGTCAATCGTAGACGAATGGATGTACAAGTGGCTCAATTGCTTCCCAGCACATACGTGCTCGTTTCATTCTCATCGCTTATGCAGTCGACTGAACTGCGGCATGCTGGGGTTCCTTGATGCCTGTGGCGGAGGTGACGGCGCAGGTGGTGCTCGAAGAGTTTGGGGTATAAGCCGCGGCAGCGTCCCGACGCGTGGATTTGGCGGCACAGCTGCTTGATTCGACGAGTGGTTTAGACTCGACCTCGCGACCGGGGCTCGAGCGTTCGACAGTCCAAACCGTGGACCACTAACGACGCCAGGAGCTCGGGTGATCGCAGGAAGCTTGGTGAATTGGCTAGAGACACCCGGGGACTTCTTCGACGGCGCGATCGAAAGTGGCGGCGCCGTAGAATTGCTGGCAGATGACCGACTCGCGAATGACAAATCTGCGCTGGCGCGGTGCCCAGCGGTAGATCTTTCCGATGAGCTTGTAAGCCTGGTGCTTCTGGTTCGGGTCGACGAGTCTCTGTTTGCACTGCCGGGCGTGACGCGCGCATCGAACACGGGAGCACCAGGTTTCAAGCTCGCTGGTGCGCGCTTAAGAGCCTCGTTGCGTCGCTCGAAGCCTTTCTTGAGGTCGTCGAACTTTTGCAAGTGCGGGTTTGCGATGCGCTTCCCTGAAGCAGCGCCGGCAGCGGGAACACGCACTTTTGGCGGTGGTGGCACCGCCTTGCTTCCATGAAGACGGCTGTTTACTACGGCTCTGGAGCTTGAGCTTGCTCCCGTGGTTGTCGAACTCCCACGCACTCCTCTTCCTGGCTGCGCATTACGAACGTGCGAGCTGACGACTTTCCGGTTCGTCGCTGCTTGTCGCCTCTTCTCGAGCCATCCGTCGATCACGACGTCCTGCTTGAAGCTCTTTGCGCGCTCTTCGGTCGCCTTCTCGCGCTTAATGAACTGCCGGCGCTCGCACTCACCCATGCGTCGGAGCTGCCGCTGTTTGTTCTCCGGCAGGCTGGTCAGGAACGTTGCCGGAGGCTTGCTCTGTCGCGTTGCGACTACTTTCGCAGCTGGCTTTGGCTTCTCTTTCGCGCGCACTTTGTTGGCTTTCGAGGTATCGCTGTTCGTCTTCACCGTGTACACAGTCTTCGACGGCTCGTAGGGTCCGCTGGCGCTTCTTCGCTTGGAGAAGTGGAGACTTCGACTTCCCCCTTTCTTCGCGAGGTTACTGTCATCCATCTCGTCACCACCAGCATCCCCGTTGCGACCAACGCGATGATCAGTCTCGAGCTCGTCCGCTCCAAGCCCTGCGTCCTCCAAGTGTCGAATTCGCTTCTCAAGCTCCATGAGCTTGTCGAGGCTGCAGATAACGTGTGCGCTACCACCGACAGCACCACCAGTGGCGCTTGCGCGATTGTTGTACATGCTGTTGCTCCGTTGGTGGCGCTTGGCGCTTTGCTGGTCGAGATGGTCGTCCTCTTGGTTACTTCGGTGATCCTTTGGGACGGAGCTCGACCGGGAGTTCTCTCCTTGAAGCTCAAGCATCCCTTCTCGGTACTTTTGTCGGCGACGTTGCATGTCTTCTCGCTGTGCCATCACCTCCTTAAGCCGCTTGAGATGCTGCACGTGCCGCTGCACGTCATTCTCGAGCTTCGCTTCGTCGCGCTGCTCTCGTGTTTCAAAGTCTCGGAAGAACTCGGAATTCACCTCGAGCGGCCGGAGCTGCTCCTCTTCTATAATCTGCTGGATCCGGAGCTGCTTCTCTTCCGTGTCTTCATACGTCATTGCTCGCGTAAGGTGCGAGTCCTCGCGCTTGATCTTGTTCGTCTTGATTATCGCAGCTTTGAGCGCTGCTTCGTTCGCGAGCTTGTGCCAGTTGAGGAGCTTCATCTCCTGCTGTAGCTCGTCAGTCTGCGAGAGGGCTCGCGTCTTGCTTTTCCGACTCGTGCCCATTCCGATTGCTGTGCGAGATGTCCGACGACTAGACGCCAACCCACTCTTGCTCGTCTCAAGGCGCGGGTCGTCGTCATCGACTCCATCCTCGGCTTCCTGGTAGTTGTCCAGCTCGCGCACCCACCCAGAGTACTCGCTTGCGACGGCCATCTCTCGCCTGTGGTTAAAGTCGCTGGTCGAGACCGAGGCTGCAGCGCAGGCGCGCGCACGCACACACTCGCTTTGGCCTGGCGGCAAGCAAGCCGAGCTTTTTGTGGCACAGCTGGAAGCACCCGTAGATAAAGTTAGCTCACACTTCCAATCCAGATGCGAGGTTGCGGTGTCTCGCTTGAGAGCTGCTTGGTCGGTCAGTCAGTTGTCAAGAATGGCCTCTGAATCTGCTACACTCAACCACGGGAAGCGATGCGTCGAAGGTCCGTACGGGCTCGAGGGCAGAGCACACGACCAGCGGTGCTTTCCCTGCTGCCACCCCCTTGCTCACCTCTTGTCTGTGGTGATGCCCTAGAGCTCGACAAGTTCGACCAATGGATGGGCTGGACGTTCCGAGCGCTCAGTGGTGAAAGGGTCAATGAAAGAGCACGTAAGTGAAAGTGAAGAGCTCAACGCTCCCAACCCTTTCGGACCTTGCTTAACGCCGTTAGACGACTGACCCCGTGCGTGCGCCGCAGTAGACGATAACTCACGCGAGATCCGCGCAGCCAAACAGCGAGAGCTTTCCTACACCGCGTGTGGGTCTGCCGTCAACCCTCCGAACGATTTTGTCGCGCCGGTGTCGAGTGGAGCCACCAGCACGACGCGCAGCCGGAAGCCGACGAAGCACAAGACGAGACAACTTGCGACGCCGATGCAGTTCAACGCCTCCAGCAAGCGCGCGGTGGGGTCGGCTGCCTCGAGTGTTGGAAGACCAGCATGCGGGAGCTTTTCGCACAAGCTATGGGTTGCTGAAGCCTCGCATGGCAGAGCGTTGTCGCCAAAGAGAACAGGTGGGCACAGTGCTTCGTCTGCCAATGTCCCTCATGCTGTGCCTGTGGACTACGTCTATGACATTAAAGTCCGGCGGAGGCTGCGCGAGAAGATCGACTACGACCGTGCCAAAGCACTGCATGACGCGATTGAGAAAGAATCCCAGCTGCGCGCAGCTAACAAGTGGGTGTACACGTCAGCTAGCGCTGGCGTTCACAGCTCTGCCCAAAGCGATTACAAGCAGGCGTGGACCGACACCGAGCAGCACGAGGACATTGACATCACAGATCCAGCAGCGAATGCACAGCCACAGCTCGTCGCCAATGCAAAGCCAACAGCGCGCGCTGCTTCCGCGGTTAGCAGGCGCAGCGGTACGTCCACACGGGCGGGCAGGGGGGCGGCCAAGCGGTGTCCGACGCCCGTCAACTCGTCAATCGCGCCGAACGTCTCCGAGTGGCGCACGCAAGCGTTCCCCTTGCACCCATTGACGGGGGCAGCGGCGGTCCAGTGGCGGCGGGTCGAGCAGCACCAGCCCTGGCGCGAGGCGAAGGACGTGCACGACGCGATCGGCGACTTTGAGCTGCGCATGCGGCTCTAGCTATTTTGATTAAACGCGCACGTCTTCTGCGTCCTGGCTCGCAAACTACGCCGTGCGCAAAGGCGGCGCTACGAGGATCACGACGTCGCCACGCAGGAAGAGCATCTCAATGGCGCGCTTGGACTGCTTGATGATCTCCTCGAAGGTCTCCTGGTCGAGCTCCTGCACCGTGATCGTCTCCTCCACGTCGCTCAGTACCATGTTGAGGTGCTGGTCGTACGCCTGCAACACGCCACGCAGTTCACGATCGCCGCGGCACTTGACGTAGATCTTCTCGCCCACGCTCAGCTTGATCAGGTCCAGCGGCTCGTCGATCGACGCCATTTCCAGCTCCTTGTGTCTGTTGTGTTTGTTGAGAAATTGAAAAGTTTGGCAATCTATTGAAGACAATTGCAATTTCTCAAATAAATGGCGTGCTTTTCGCATATTTAGATCAAAATCACCAACCACGCTGTTCACTGGTCACAACGCGAGCAACAATAGCCAGCAACATGCTCGGGTACGCAGGCGAGAACGAGCCCGTGCTGGTGCCATCGGCGTCCGACTCATCCGACAGCGACGCGGACTTTACGATGGACCCGTCGGATCCGCGAGCGCACGACAAGAGCCAACGGAAGCAGCAGCAGCTGCGCGTGCACCCGACCCGCGCCCCGCGCCGCAGCAAGAGCCAGCGTTTGGTCGCAGTCGGTGCCAGTGTCTCTCGCTGGGACTCGGAATCACCGGCGAGTGGCGGCGACAACGACGAGGGGGATGAAGAGGAGGACGTAGGCGAACGTGTGCCCGTCCGCGTGGTCTTCAAGGAGAACGCCCCCAAGGAGGACGAGCCGCTGGGCAGCGTTGACGATGCGTCCGTCACGCCATTGGCCGACCAGGAGCTACCTTCAGGCGCTACCGCAGTAAAGCTGTCGAAATGGGCTCTGTCGCGCTTTCTGGTGCCGCGCGAAGAGCGTGTGGTCCCTGTGTTCGAGGAGCTGCCGATTGAGCCGCTGAACGACCACATCTTGAGCGACTTTAGCTCGCGACATCGCGGCCGAACCGGCGATGTGGAGGTCGCGAAAGTGGTCGAGAGCGAGGAGAGCGAGGACGAAGAGGGGGAGAAGCTAATCGTTGGTGCGCCACTGTACTCGTCTACTGAGACGGCGGAGGACGCCGGCGCTTCTGCCGCAAAGGCCAAGGGGGCGGGGAAGAGTGCGGGCAGCGAGAGCAAGCCTCCGAGTCGCAGGCGTCCCGAGAGCCGCTACTTTGTCACGGACTTGGCGACCAAGTGCTTCAATTGTGGGCAGATTGGGCACATGTCGAGTCTGTGCATGAACGACCGGGTACGTCTACGGACGATTGTGCGTGGAACCGATCGTCTGCGTTCTGTGAGTCGCTCGCTGCTAGTGGTGTCTCACACGACGTGACTGTGCGCATGTGACTTCTCTGGGGTGGCCGGATGCGTAGGTCTTGAAGCCATGTTACTACTGTGGATTGCGCGGCCATATGGCCATGTCGTGTCCGCACCTGCCCTGCCCGACGTGTCTGCAGCTTGGACACACGACCAAAGTACGCTCATACTGGTGTTCGTGGCGTTGCAGCGTAAGCGGGCGGTAGTGTGACCTGTGTCTATATGTGTCTGTGCATGTGACGACCGGTATCAGGAGTGCTCCAACAGCCCACCAACCATCGACAACTGCGGCATCTGCGGACGCCCCGGACATGAAGATGACGACTGCGATCTTGGCGACGTGGGCTTCCAAGACATCAGCTGCATGGTGTGCGCGAAGCCAGGACACTTGCACTGTGTACCGATCCCGCCTCCCGCAGACCGCAAGTTCTACTGCCCAAACTGCGCCGAGAAGCACTTGATGAGTGTACGTCGATGTGTTTGTTCGGTGTACGCGTGCGCCTCTCTGTGACACGCCTCAACTTGGTGATCTGACTGCAGTGCGTATGTGTGTGCGTGGATTGAATGCTCTTCAGGAATGCTCAAGCTACGTGGAGCCGTCGCAGCCAAACTACGCGACGAGCAACTTTCGCTTGGCCATGAAGTGCTTCGTGTGCCAGAATCCTGGACACCTCGCTGCCGAGTGCCCGCAGCGCACTGGCCAGACAAACCACTTTAGTTGTTTCAAGTGCGGCCAGCGTGGCCACTATGCGAGCGACTGCACTACCGGGCCCCGATCGTACAACGACAATCGACAGAGTGGCCGCAAGCGCGGTCGCGACCAGTTCGACAGTGGCGACTACGATGAAGACGTGGAGGACGACGACTACCACTACCAAGTTCCAGGCGGCGGGTACAAGCGCAATGTTGGGAACAGCGGCAGCCGCCGAGTGTTTGCGAGCAGCAAGGCAAACTCGGACTCGACGGTTCGTCTCGACTCGGCGCTGCCGTCGTATCGCAGTAACAGCGGTGGTGAGCACACCAGCAGCCGAAGCAGCAACTACGCCAGTAGCAGCAACTACAATGCCACCGCTAACAGCAGCAGGAACGGCGGCGGGTACAAGAGCAATGGTGGCGCCAACAGCGACAGGAGGCGTGGTGGGAATGGTGGCGGCCGGTGGAGGTAGATAGATCCGAGACCCTACGACGGACTACATGCGTTAAACTTCACGAACGACTGCGACGAGCTCGCCAGCTACAGTAGTTAAGCTATCCACGCAGTGTTTGCTATCAATGCGATCGATCTATCATCAGATTCGACGGTCTAGGAGGGGAATGAGGAGAACTTGGAGACATCGCCGCTCAGTCGTGGCGCAGCTCTCTTCCTGACGCAGTGTACAGACGCGAATACGGAGACTGCGGGAGGCGAATGGGCGCCGCCAGCAGCGCAGTCGCCGACCCGTCGTCGGCACACAGCAAAGCCACCACGCGCTGCCACTCTTCGAACTTGACGTCGCTCGAGTGCTCGAGGCCGAGGCGGTCGCGGCCACGCGGAGTGTAGTACTGGATCCAAAACCAGAGCAGTCCGCGGAAGTTCCTGCAGATGTACCCTTCCTTGCCAGACAGCTCCTCGTGGCTGCGCAGCGCGTCGAGGACGGACGCGAGGCGCCCGCGTCGGTGCTGGAAGATCAGGATCACGATCGCCGTGTTCAGGCAGCAAATGTTCTCATGGTTCACCTCTTCCATCGACACCACGGTCATGAGATCTCGCAGGAGCCGCACGATGTTCACTGTGAGAAACTCGCTCATCCGGTCCATTGTGTACTCGTTTGCGAGACCGAACGTTCCGGACGACGGGCTCTCCGCGAACTTCTCGGCAGACAGCAGCATCGATCGGATGAACACGTTCGAGTCCACCAAGTTCATGATCACCACCTCTGCGCACACATACACAAGTAGCAACGAAGGCAGCGAAGGCGAAAGGAGCTGTCAGTGTGGATGACTGGCCACCCTCTTGTCCCCAACCCTGCAGTTCTGTAGCCTGCAACCAAGCTGACGTACCCATGAAACTCTCGAACTGATCGTTAGTCAGCTGCCGGTGGAAGAGCTGGAGCGTCTGCATGTTACATTTCGTCATCTCACCGAGAAGGTCGAACGCTGACTGGAAGCTCCCTGGCGACCGGTATCCACCGCCGCTCAGAATCTCGTTCACGAGCGCCCGCAAGAGCGGAGTCCGAGCCACGAAGAGCTGCTCGCTTGGTGCGGCGCGTCGAAGGAATGCCTCCACACACGACGCCAGCCAGAACCGGTAAATCGAGTCTGCAGGCTGTTCGACCAGCGTGCTGATGATCTTGCAGAGCAGCCCTTTCTCGGGATGACTCAACTCGATCGGGCTCATCTCGGATTCGCGCAGGAGCCGGAGTTCGTACTCACTAAGCAGCAACAGCTTGCTCGAGTTGTCGCTGTAGTCTCGGTCGCAAAAGTTATGGATGAGCCGCAGGAATTGGATCTTCAGCGAGGCGTCCAGGCTGCAGTCGCATCCTGGACCGTGGAGGGGCGAGTGAGACGGGTCCGGCGTCGTTGTCGTCCACTGGAACTTGTCAAACATCGTGCTCAGCGTCTTCACGAGCCCCATCTCAGCGAGCCGGTCCTGAAAGTCGATCTTGCGCTTCCCGTTCAGTAGCGTGCACAGCACAAAGAGGACTTCTACGCGGTGCGGCGCTAGGACAAGTGACTTCATGATCGCTTGCGCCTCGACATCTTCAATCGCGTGCTGCCCCGGCGTGCGGTTCCGGAAGATCAAGTCCCGCAAGATCGCAGTCTCGATCGAGAATCGATGGCGCTGGTGGTGACCGGACGCTTCGCTTTCCGAAGGAGCGTCGGGACTTCCCGCTCTGCTCTCGCTGCTGTTTCGGCGCAGAATCGTCAGGTCACCGCTGGATCCGAGCAACGGGTGGTTCACTAGCTGGTCGATCGTCTCCCAGTCGCTGCGGTCCGAAGTCTGACTCAACAGCATCGCGAACTCTGCGGACGTCGCGAGCTCGGACGAGAACGGCTCGTACACTGGGTTCAGCGCGAAGTAAAAGTTCTGCACCTGGAGCACGACCAACAACCGCTGCAGCAAGAGCGACGAGTTGAAAATGATGGCGTGGTTCCGGTCCACAACGTTGTCAGCACGCATCATGCGGTTCCGTCGAAGCTGCAGCAGCTCGAGCGACTTGATGATCTCTAGTCGAGCCGCACGCACACGAGACACAGGTTAGCGCGGCGTTGGCTAGGATCTGCGTCAAGAAGAGTGCACGATTAAACGGGCAGGTGGGAAGAGACGCACTGGAGTTTTCCAGCAGCCGGCGGTCTTCCGGCTCGAATACCACGAGCGCCAGCACTCGGCAGAAGAACGCCAGCTGACGAGACGAGAACGACTGCATGATGGCGAGAAAGTTCGCTGTTGCAGGCAAGCGAGTGCAGCAGATGGACACGACCGTCAGTGGATGCAGTTGGGCACCCGCAGACTGGCACATGCACGCGGGAAAGCACACAAGAGCAGCACGTACGGATGCGGCTGAGGTCGAACGATTCCTCGCGCACTGCTAAGATCTCCTCCACGAGACCCGCTGCGCCGTCAAAGTACTTGGTCTCCGCCATGAGCTGGAAGAGGTACACGATGAGTCCGTCCTTGTCGCACAGCTGGTACGCGAGCTCCGCCGAGAAGTAGCAGAGCTCGCGGAGGACGCCCAGCGCGTCGTTGAGAATGGCCTTTCGCGCTGCGCCATCGGGACGGTTCTTCACGCGCTCGCCTGGGAGCGGCATTGGCTGCTCCCACAGCGTGCGCATGTCGGTCCGGCTGCTCGTTAGACGGCGCTGCTGCGTGCCGCGGTGGTAGCGGTCCACGACGAGGCTCGCGCCAGGCGTGGCCGCCCCACTTAACGCCTGGTCCTCCTCGCGCAGTGCGTGGATAACGCGCAGGAGGCACTCGGCACCGCCGACACGCAAAAAGCGCTCGCGCTCTTTCGTGACCGCGGCCGCCACGGCGTTTGGAGTCGACAGGTTGAGCCCGCCCGAGTGCATGCCACTGGTGTCGAGCACGCGGTGCACGATCTCTTGCATGAGGCGGCGCAGCTGCTTCTTGTCCTGCGCCACACCGTCCAGCAGTTCGTGCATTTCGCGGAGAACGTGCGCGAAAGAACGCCGCGGTCCGCCAAGCGCCATCGAGCGCTCGTACGCGCTCACTTCGTCGCGATTGAGCGTGTCAACGAAGGCGGCGGGCAAGTCAGCGACGCTCTGCAGCCGCCATAGCGGACCCCCGAGCGCTAGCGGAAGCACCGTGGAGCCGGTCGCCTGCATGTGCGCGACGCGGCGGAACACGCTGCCGGCCCTCACCGCGGGAGGCTGCGCTGATGCTTTCGTCATCGTCGTCCCTGTCAAAGTATCGAGTGGCGACTCCACTTCCTTTCTCAGCCAAAACCTGGAAAACCGTCTGACCTGCTTTATATCACTGTGTGGCAAGCACATTGTGTGTGCGTTTGGTGCGGATAAAAAGGCAACTAAGCATCATGACTGCGGACGTGGAGATCCTGGCGCCGCCGAGCGATGGCGTCTCGAGCATGCGCTTCAGCACGCACGGGAGCCTGCTGGTGGCCTCGTGGGATGCAACTCTGCGCGTCTACGACGGCGCGCGCCTGCGCAGCCGCCTGGAGCTCGAGCAGCCTCTGCTTGCGTGCTGTTTCGGTGGCGGCGAGGCCGAGGCGTTCACGGGAGGCCTTGGCTGCGCGCTGCAGCAGGTGGACCTTCCCACCAACCGAGCAGTGACTGTCGGCCGCCACGACGCTGCCGTGCGAAGTGTTCACTACTCGAAGGAGTATGGTACGTTGTTCATCTGCCTGTGCGTGTCTGTCAGGTACGGTTGGCAAACTGGCGGAATACTCTGACGGAGTCCCCTTCCACACGTATCGCCACGCAGGACTGGCAGTGAGCGGTGGCTGGGACGGTGCCGTCAAGGTCTGGGACATTCGCAACGGCGGTAACGCAAAGATCCACGAAGCCAAAGTCGACGGCAAGGTGTTCGCCATGGACCTTCGGCGCCACTTGCTCGTGGTCGCGTCGTCCACCCGCCAGGTCGGCGTGTACGACCTGCGCAACTTCAGCAATCCGCTCGAGACGCGGGAGTCGCCGCTCAAGTACCAGACGCGTTGCGTGAGCGTGCTTCCGAGCCTGGACGGCTTCGCGATGGGGTCGATCGAGGGCCGCGTGGCGCTCGAGTACTTGGACGACGCGAGCGCCGAGAAGAAGCGCAGTTACGCGTTCAAGTGCCACCGCGGCAAGGTGGACGACGAGGCCGTTATCTACCCCGTCAACACCATCGCGTTCCACCCGACGCTGGGCACGTTCGCCACTGGCGGCTGCGACGGCGTCGTCAACTTCTGGGACGGCGCCAACAAGAAACGCATCACGCAACTCTCCAAGTTCCCCACTAGCATCTCGGCGCTCGAGTTCAACCACGACGGCTCCGTACTCGCGGTGGCGGCTTCGTACACCTACGAAGAGGGCGAGAAAGAGTACGTTGCGTTCTCAGGCTGGCGTCGGACGACGGATGCTCCGGTGATTGATTGCCACCGACGGAACTGACGCTCATGTGTGTGTGTGGCGATGGGTCGTGGTTGCTGTTGCTGTTGCTGTCGGTAGCCATCCAAACGACGCGATCTACTTGCACACAGTCCAGCCATCCGAGGTGCAGCCCAAGCGGAAAGCGTGAGCGACAAGTTGATCACGTCAGCAGAAACAAAACGACCGTCTGACTGAGGGAAGAAGATCACATACACGTTCAACAGTCAGTACCACCCACCAACGTCTCGCAACCACGACTTTCTGCACTGCAGCTTTTGGGGCTTTCGTGGTTGTCCAACATCTCACTGAGAGTTTGCGTTACTGGCCAGCCCCTCGCAGCGAGAGTCCGCGGCCGTACGCCTCCCAGCCGCCCCCTGTCTTCTGTGACGGCGTTGCTTCGTTGCCTTCCCGTTTCTCGTGTTTCTTCACCAGCACCTTCACGTCGACGTGGTCAGATCCGACAGTGCCTTGTTGCTTGCCGTTCTTCATGCTGTTCCACCAGTCGACCCACCAGTGACTGCTCTTCGAGTGCTGCGCGCTGGTGTCGCCGTGCACACCTCCCGGGACGTACGGCTTCGCTGGACCGAACGGCCCCCACGACGGAGCGCTGCTGCTCTCCGGAGCCTTTGGCTTTCCAGTCGGCGACGGAGAAGCAGTCTTATCAGGAGACGATGACGGATCTTCCGAGCCGGAAGAGCAATCCGACGCTGGCGCAGACGTCGTCGAGTCGGACTCCGGGCTCTTGGTCACGCTGGGAGAGGCTGTCACGTCTGGCAAAGGCGTCGTCACTGGAGCTGCGCTCGGGGTTTCCGTCGAGGCGCCAGTTTCGTTCGCCGAAGGGGCCACCGAGCTCGGCGACGGAGCAGTCACTGGGTTCGATGGTGTTGTTGGAGCAGCAGTCGATGGCTCCGGAGCCGTTGTCGGCACCGACGTCTTTGCCGATTGATCTGCCGATGGCGCCACGGTCGTTGGCGTCGGTGCTGTAGTTGGTCGCGCAGTCGATAGGGCGGGAACTGGTGCTGGACTCGCTGCCACGGGCGAAGGACCGGGAGACGAGCTGCTGTGACTGCTGTTGTTGCTGCCTGACGAGTCCGATCCGTTCGAAGATCCCGAGCCTGAGCCGTTGGGAATGGGTACCGGCTCTGAGCTGTCGTTCTTCCCGCTCGTGGAGCCATAGAGCGCCTTAAGCGTGTTGAGGTCGCCCGCGCTCAGCACCGAGCGCTGCCCGATCGCCTTCGTCTTGGTCGCGTTGCAGTGCTGGCGCACCGGCATGACGCAGTTCGTCGTGATCTCGACATCGCAGAACGACTGGAGCGGGTACTCGTCCTTTGGGAGACAGAGTCCCGCCGTGCGGCCGTAGTGCATGATCGAGCTCTTGTCGTACGGCTTGAAGATCGCTTCGGTCTCCTTCGCGTAGTTGGCAGGGGAGACTGGCAGGTCGCTGTCTGTGAGGATGATCACCTCTCGCTCCGGGTGCGTGTGCTCGTGGTAGAGCCCGAGCGCGTGGCCGATCTCATGCACTGTCGTGCCCGTGCCGTCGAAGCAGCTCTCGCCGAGGTTCACGAGCTGCGGCTCGCCGTCGTCCACGTACCCGACGTAGCTGTAGCACGCGTCTTCGTTCTGCTCAAAGCTCACGTACTTGCCGCTGCAGAGCGACGCCGGCTCGCACTCCTTGAACAAAATGTTCACGTCGGTAGACGCGTACACGGCGATCGCGTCCTCGATCGTCCGGCGCTCCGCCCCCGAGAACGTGCTGTTGATGCGGTACCAGATGACGCCACTGGGCCACACGTCTTCCTGCAGGTGCACAGCGACACCGAGCTGGCGGCCGCGTTCGTGTACGCTCTCCACATCGCACGGCACCTGCGCGTGGCGGGGCTGCGGCGCGTCGGCGAGTCCGTTGTCCTCGAAACACGTGAGCTCCCCGTCGGTGCACGACGCGTACACGCTGCCGCGCTTGTGTGCGCGACCAGCGAGGTACTTGGCGCCGCGGTGGCGGATTTGCTGTCCGTTGAACTCGCATGGGCGTTGGCCGCCACTGGCAGCATCCAGCGGGGTCACCATCGACGCCACCACGAGCAGCACGAGGACATGATGGAAGGCCGCCATGCAGTGGAAGGAGAGAGCAAAATTCGTAGACGAGCTTTCACGTGTGCACGGAAAGATACACAGAATCGCACAGTGGTGCGAGGAGGTGGCGAGAGGACGCGCTCGATCACGAGAGCACGTAGACCGGCAGCCGAAGCGCCCGCCGATATTCGCGCTAATGCGCTTCTTGTGATTCGGATGGCGCACTGGCCATTCGATCCTCCCAAACTCGGTTGCGAAGTACGACATCGGATTTGACAGGGATACGCGAGCTGGTCCTTTCCATCGATTCCACATGTACGGTTCGAACAATGTTGCTTTGGAGTTCCAGTGCGGTACCACTGCGCTTGGGAGCCGCTCCAAAGAGTGTTCACCATGTAGTATGCTCTCGTGTGAGACTCGAAGGCACGTTCTTGTATTGCATTGGTGTTGAAAATCTGGGAATTGTGATCAACATGGCGTGAAAGGTCAGTCTTGAAACGATCACAAGTCTCTCAGATCGCCATCGCCACACACGTAGGAGCACAAGAAGCGTCAAGCTTATCTGCGTCAGCATGGCGGCCGCGCTGGAAGGATCACATGGGGTATTGTACCTGTGCGGTGAGAAGACCTGCGGTGTGCTCATTATCAGTGAGTCGCTCCTCGACCGCAGAGTTCGACGCATCGACGGCGGTTATGACCGGCTCGCGGTGGTCGTTGACTCTTGGGAACTCGAATGCGAGCAGCACAGTGACAGTACCGAGGTGTTCGAGCACGAAGCCGTCATCGATGGACTACAGCAAGCGAAAATTCAGCGTGTTGCTGTGGGAAAGAGCCACCGGCTCGCGCTTTCTCTCGATGGACGCATCTTCTCGTGGGGCGCCAAAGACGCAGTGACGCAAAACGCCGAGCTTGGCCAAGTCACTGACTCGAATTCTCGGCTGAAAACGAGCGCTACCAAGTCTTCTCAGCGACTGCTGCTTGCGCCGGAGCAGGACTCGAGCCAAGATCGTCAAGGAGCGAACCAGAGTTCCGCGGTCTGCCAGCCTCATGCCGTCCACACCTCCAACGAGCTCTTCTTCCGCAGTCTTGCGTGCGGAGGGTTCCACTCTGCCGCAGTTACGGACAAGGGCGATCTGTACACATGGGGACGCAACTTCGAGGGTCAGCTCGGTCACTTCTCCCCCTCGCTCTCGAAAGCGCAGAACGAGCTGGTTAACGGCATCTGTGCATGGCCAAAGTTCGTGAGTGTCTTCATCTCGAAGCCTCGCGTTGCAGATGTGAGCTGTGGCGATATGTTCACCGTTGTGCTACTCGAGAGCGGCGCAATCTACCGATTCGGCGAGCGGTTCACCGGCGTCACGCAGTGGTCCGAGACGAAGACGGATGCAAACCCACACCTGCTGATCGAGTGCGGAAACGACGGTGCTAGATTTGTCGGCATCGCATGCGGCTATGCACATGCTCTCGCGATCACAAGCTCCGGGCAGCTGTACTCATGGGGCTGGAACAATTACGGCCAGCTCGGTCTTGGACGAACCAGCACCATCAAGAGCTCTGCTACCCCGGTGCTTGTGCAGGCGCCAGAAGTCCAGTGGGCAAAGGCATTTGCCGGTGGGAACTACTCTGCTGCCATCAGCATCGAGGGGGAGCTGCACACGTGGGGAAACAGCAAGCACGGACAACTCGCGCACGGGCCTGGCCACACGAAGTGCGAGTTCGCTCCAAGGCGCGTCGACAAGTTGCAGCGTACCGTGGTTTCTGCGGTTGTCTGCACCGTGCGCAACCTGTACGCCTTCGCGCCAACCCAAGTCGCTGAAATCTGTCCCACGAGCGGTGAGATTGCTGGAGGCTACGAGCTTCGGATCAAAGGCAGCGGTATCTGGGCAAGCGACGATCTGACAGTGCGTTTCGCACCGCTCACAGAGGGGCGACTACCACGTGGAAGTCTCGGTGTGTACGACGAGAACACACGCGAGATCGTCTGCCAGGTGCCAAAGTTCAGTCTTCCGGGTGGTTATGCGGTCGAGATCGCGATGAACGGCAAGCACTTCACTACCAACGGCAAGGTCTTCTCTGCGTTCAAGCGACCCCAGATCACTCGCGTCTCAATTTCCGTAGCGAGGTTGAGCGGAGGAGAGGGAGTCGAGTTCGAGCTTGACGGAGCGCTGTCTGGAAGCTGCCATGAACCGATCGTCCGATTCATCCCTTGCGTTGTCGACTCCATGGACGATGCCGACGGAGCAGATACGTCGCTCACAAAGCGACAAGACATGAACCCTGTGGACGTGGCCGCTACGGTGACCTGCGCGACCAGCGACGGGAACCCCGGTGGAAATCTCAACCGTTGCTCATGCTCGGATCTGGCGCACATCGTTCGCTTTCTCACTCCAGCGTTTGCTTCGACGCAAATACTGTTGCCGTGCGCGCTGGAGATATCCTACAACGGTGGGCTCCACTTTGTACCGGTAGCGCTCTCCGCTCCAGCCAACACGACCGATTATGACGCGGCCATCGGCTCACCACAGCTTCCGCAGCAACGCGTCGTGTGGTTTCACGATGCACACGTCCAGCGAGTCCGCCCGAATTCGTTCCTCACGACCGCGCTTCCTCAGACCGTGTGCATTGACGCTGATCAGCTTCTGCCAAGGTGTGGCGGCTTCTCTGTTGTTGCTCGAGTCGACATGCCCACAAACGACGGCAGCACTGTGCAAGCTACCGTGAGCGCCACACTGAAGATCCAGTCCGTGAAACACGACGTAAAAACGTCCATCTACTGCGTGGTTCCGCCACTGACTCAGTGGGAGTACGCTGAGGTCTCGGTCGACCCTAGTGAGGAGAATCTCGCTATTCCTGTTGTTCCAACGAAGTCGAATTCTGCCCGCGACTGGTGGAGACGGATGCCGCGCACCGGCTTTACAGTGGACCTTGATGTATCCATAGACGAAGGCAAGAGCATCCTGCCTGAAGGCGACCGCGGCAAATCTCAACTGTATGCGCTTCCAGCAGTGGGTGTTCTTTGGAATGTGGTCCCACCCGTCGGCGTACTCTCTGGTGGCACCAAGCTCTCCATCTCCGGTGACTTCTTCCACTTCGACACTCCTGATGCCATCGTCTCGCTGCGATGGCGAGGCAAACAGCGTCGGGTGCCAGCCTCCTGCCATCGAGTCAACCCAGATCAAGATGCACCAACAAGTGGAGCTAACTCAAGTGAACGCCAGGTCATATGCCACACTCCACCACTGCCATTTCCGGGCGACCGCGAGCCTGCTGCTGTCATCGCTGAAGAGCTCGAGCTCGGTTCAAGCGAAGAAGTCGATGTGTTTGTCGCGCTGGACGGGGTGCACTTTGCTGAAAGCAGCCTCAAGTTCGTCTACTGCTCTTCTCCGATCGTGGACGATACTGTACCAGAGGACGCCCAGTAACTAGGTCATACTGTAGATGACCTGGAATTTCCATACATGTACTACTGTGGTCCCTCACTTCATTACAGGACCGGTATACCGGTTCCGGTATGAATTGTACGGCCAGTCTTACTACAGACCTCCGAAATTGAGCTCTATATGAATATGATTGCTTGCTTTCTTAAGAAATTCAATATTATCAAGTATAGAAGTATCTCGTTCAAATTATAATCTGTCATAGTGAATTATCCAGGAATAAACATCTGTCTATGTTTTATGCGTGTTTGCTCCTGGTTCTACATAGTGCTGTCGCGCGAAAACTTAGTTTTATAAAACAGGAGCAAGAACAAACAACAGTAAAGTAGTACTACTGAACTTAGTAGAAGAACTCGTCATCAAGTTGCTCTATTCTTTCTTCAGCGCGCACATTCTTCTTGTGTGATGACTATTACAGCT
>JAASGD010000756.1:0-16856 GCA_023334115.1 Globisporangium megalacanthum | reverse complement strand
GCCGGCCAGTAGACCGCGCTTGAGGGCACGTAGAGTTGCTAGAACATGAAGGTCGCCCGCGACCCTGAATACTACACCGTTTCTCAATGACCGCAGCGAGCGGCTTTCTGGTAACATTTCCAGCCATGGTGTAGACTCTCGCGCTGCTCTTCAGCATCAGACGGCGGTGTTACGGCATCGAGGTTGCGATTTACGTATCCGTTTCCTAATGGCTGGATGGTTTTGTTGTTTTCTCTAATTCCAATAGCTGCATTTCTTCCAATTATAGTGGATCGGATAATCATATTATGGTACCGTAATTGATAAAATACCTGAAGAAATAAGCTCCTATATTATTTTATTTGATAGTATGCGACTAATGTCCCACATAGAGATACACCACCACAATATACATAGAATCCAGAGCTTCTCCGGGCACAGCACAGGATTGTTCGAGTAATCACACTAATATACCTGCCACCACCACTTGTGTTCACTGAAGAAGATGACGCAAGGCGCACAAGCCTACAAGTTCGATGCTTCCAGTCACGACACACGGCAGGTAGAAAAACAACACGCTGGGGAACACGCGGCACGAGGTGCGTAGTGGCAAGAACGCGACGCGACTTGGTAAGCAAGTGGTGGAATGAAAGCAGCAGCGCACCGTATCCACTACTGCGGCGGCTAGGCGAGCCGCGTGAGAAGCACGAGAAACATGTCGACAAGCCCGTGCGCATGGTGGTGTATGGTTGGTGCGCAGACTATGAGAACCACCGCGGCTCACGGTGAAATCAAGTGTGTCTATACACAACGTGGCGGACTGTTCATAGACCGACACAGATAACGGCGGAGCTCTCGCACGCGTCTCAGTGAAGCCATTTGTGTGGGGGTTGAAGCACGTGCACTATCTTATGAACGCTCTTTTGCACGAACACACATACAACTAACACTCATCACGAAAGAGCGGGGGAGAGCGCATACATTTAGTCGTATTTCCGATAAGAAACTCTCTTTTCACGCGCCATCTATTCAACAGGCATAACTCTGACTGTTCTCCGAGTCAACCTTATCGACGCCAGAATCGCTATAGCATCCGACCACCAACCTCGCGTGTCGCTTCTACAATGAGAAACACCTCACACGAACCAGAGGAGCGCGCCAACCCGCCGCAGCCGACTGTTGAAATTAATGGCGCAGAGACCTGCAACGAGCAAGCGCGCTGTCAGAAGCGAACTAAAGTCGGCCGGATGGGGCATCACACGCCCAAATTAAGGTAAAAAGGATATGGTGCGACGGTCAGACGTGCGCGACTCGAAGCACGCGTACCACGTCCACGTCATACTTGGTGCTCTCATGGCAAACTACGCAACACAAGGCAAGGGCGTCCCATATGTGGGAGTGGCTACAGTGCGGCACCCAAATACATATGATAAGCGCCAATTGGATGAGCGGGATATCGACAACAAAAAAAGAACGAGATGGGCGACGGTGGATCGGACGCAGAGATTAAAAAGAGCGAGGGACGTAGCAAGGAAGCCGACGATGCGCATGAGCGCCACGGTACCGATCGTCCTATAGAGATGCGACAGGAGGCTCACGATGAGAATGGTGAGTGTCAGGCTCACGAAATCGCCAAGGAAGCGGTTGAGATTCGATGTGCGCAGCCAAAACACGCTGCCAAGACGATCGCTTATGATGACACAAAGCGAGTTGGCGATCTCGCGCGCTCAATGCATGTCGAGGTTTTCGCCGATCGTGGCGCTGAAATCGAGTGCGCTTTGGATGCTGGTTCCAAGCCTGCACCCGTACCGAAGCATGCCGCCTAATCGACGACTCGCACTGACGACTGCCACCTGCCCCACATCATTCACGAAGCAACCGCTGAGCACATCGGAGCGTTAAAGGACACGGTCGCGCTCTCCCCTGACTGCATATACATTGCAGAGGACGGGCAAGACATTAGTCAGGGAGGGGGAGACACGGAAATGGACAATGCAGAACCAAAAGGTGGGCTCGAAGGCCGGAGTGCTGCGGAATCTTCAACAATCTGGCTTTTGTCGAGCGACAGCAGCGGCGAGGACGACGAGTTTGTCAGTGCTGACTGGCCTGTATCCGTAACGCGGATCGCGCACACACAACCTCTCTGGCATTCATGTGCCGGGCGTCGGCGTTGTAGATTAGTGTGGCCGTGCATGCAAGTGGGAGGTAAACCGATGTGCGAACGCACGGTAAGACTCTACTGCTCGGCCAACAAATGCCGTGTGTCTGACAAGTGCAGAAACCAACTGCCAGCTGTGGGCGGGGAGCAGGTGGCAAGCGGTCGATTTGGTATTGCTGTCGTTGACAACGGCGTTCATCCCTGTCGGGGCGGTTGTTGGTGAGTACACTGGTATTCTTACAACCCACAACTACGCCGGGGAACAAGAGCAGACGCCACAGTACGTTATAAAGCTGCATACGAGAGTGTCGCGCAAGCAACAACTCTACATCGATGCTGTCGTTGCTAGAAGCATGGCGCGGTTCGCCAACCATAGCTGCGACGCAAACTGCGCGTTCTTAGAGGTCCACAACCGGCAGCGTTTGACGGTTCTCGTTGCAACCATCACCAACGTAGTTCACGGCAGCGATATCACGGCTGACTACGAGTATTAGATGTGGTTCCGCGGTCGCGGCGACGCATCGAACTGTCGTCCCTAGAGATATAGAAAGATAGAAGGTACGAATTACCACGCGTGACAAACAAATCACGCCATAGTACATTGTGCAATGGCCATTGTCGATCATCTTCTTCCCGGTACCGTACACACTAGACCAAACCCAATATACTGCATGCTGGTACCAGCCGCAGCACAGCTGATGAGCGAAATGTAGAGGTCAAAGCCCTAATATTGCGGATGAGGGTCGTGAGTTGTTAGGTCAGAGCCCTGATATTGCGGATGAGGCGCGTGAATCCCGATGTGACACAGTGTGTACATGGCTGCTTTTTGGCCTCTTAGCGTAACAGGTCTGTCAGTAGAACCGAAAGTTGAATGAGAGACGCGATTTCTGATGTACCACCAGGTGATAGGAGGCGGAAGGTGACCTCATCACCAAAAGAAACATATTGTAGATGAGGGACGACTCCAAACATCACAAGAATTGTACTGATTAAACAACAGAGCATTAACGACGGTTGTGTCCACTCTGCTGGCACGGCGGGCAGGGGTATGTACTAACAAGTCTTCCCTCCCCGCTACTTCGAATGCATCGTGTCTTTGGGCGACCAGGTTCGGATGCAACAGACGCAGAAAGGCACCCGTCCTCTTCGACCACAGCACTGTTTAGTGGGACCATGATAGCATCTTTCCCCAAAAGTCCTTCCGTAGACATCCACCTTGTAGCGCGCTGCGAACGCGTCGAAGACTGTGTCGAACTGACCACGGTCCGCGAGAACAGCGATATGGTGACGAGAGGAGATTCCGTGCTGTTCAAAAAAGGCGCATGTGCAACGATATTCGGGCAGGGTCACGCGTCGGCTTACTCGGACGGAAGCACTGGTGTTCCACACAAAGGAAATCTCCTCCGATGCGTGCTGAACAGCGTATTGACAAATGTTGACGCTCTGCTGGTCGTACAAGTACTACGCCGCCGGAGTCACCATTCATCCTTGGTCGTCCAGCGAGTCGCATACTTCGTTTGCGAGCAGCATGTGTTGGTGAGAGAGGAGCACTTTTCGTTGAAGTAGGCGAGTGGGTGTAACTTACGGACCCCTTTGACGAGCTGGAATCCGAACACGCTTGCTACGAAGCTACTCGCTCTTCAAACATAGAGTGTGAGCACGCCAATGTTCAGGTGAACACACGACCGCTCGGCAGGAATGCTTTCGAGGTATTATTTGACATCATCTCCAACTTTGACACTAATCCAAGACAGTCGACTTTGATTCTCTTCTTCAGATTCAGCTATTTGGGGTTGACAGATGAGGTTAACTTGTCGGCTGTTGAACGTTGGGAACTAGCTAGAACGTTTCGGATGATGTGCACTGTGCAGTAGCAGAGATCGAGAGCGAGTCGATCGCCGACGACAAAAGCGTCGTGTTGCGGTCACAAACCACAGGCACGCTAGCATGATCCACGCCTGCGCCGCGCGCTACAGCGAAGAACCAGGCGTAACTATCGTCGTCCTCAGCCAGTACAAGCGCAAACGCCAATGTTATGTTGTGCAGGTCACCGTCTCGACCGACAAGAAGCATCTGCGCCCCGCTGAAAGCCGGCGACTTGCTGCCGGCACAATCGATCCCAACGACACGTTGTTCGCTTGCACGATATACGGTGCGAAGATTCTTCGACAACTTGATACCGTCGCGAGACTGCAATTGACCCATCGGTGCACGTGATGGCGTGTTGTCGTTCTCCTTGACCGCGCATGTTAATGTTGTTGCTGATAACGACGCGACCTTCGCTTCCAAGCACCGGAGCTCTCACAGATAGCCGTTCCAACTCAGGATCTGGAAGATGCACTTGCTGGTCGTTGGTATATTGAGAACTGAACATGCTGTTGATGCCCGCACTCTCCACACTAAGTTCTGGTCTTGTGTGGCTGTGCTGTTCCACTATGAACTCTTACTCACTCTCTCTCTCTCTGCTTGCACAAGCGTCGGTCTTCCATATCGATTCAGCTGGCGGATCGACTTGCTGTGCTGATCCTCGGGTTGATGGTGTCGCCGGCGGTCCTCCTGGCCGCGACGATACTCATCATGGTTGCACGACTTGAACACGCGTGCGGAGATCTTCGAACAGTGTGCGCAATAGGTCCTTTGTCAAGATGTCGGCGAGTTGCTGCTTGCTCAGACATCACTCCACGACGACCCGTTTATACTTCACCTCGTCCTTAATAAAGTGGTAACGGAGGGCGATGTGCGTTGCTGCTGATGCGATCAGCTCGTTCTTCATCGTTAGCACCGCGGTCTGGTCGTCGACGACGACCCGAGGAACAATCTCAACTTGAAGTAGCTCCTGCAGTAGTTGTAGAATCCATCCGCACCTCGATACACTCGTTGCTGCCGCGATGTACTCCGCCTCCATAGTGGAGGTGGCAACCACGGGTTGCTTCTTGGATGCCCACGATAAAGACCGGTTGTTGATCGTCGGAAGAGACCCGCTGGTTGACTTGCGGTCGAGGCGGCCGCCTGCCCAGTCGGAATCAGACCAGATCGCGACGTCGAGCTAACGTACGCCTTGTCCTGCTCGCTATTCCAATACCGGAGTCCGTGATCCGCAGTCCCTTTGAGGTAACGAAAGACGCGCTTGATCAACTGCCAATGACGCTGTCGAGGCTTCTCTCGATG
This sequence comes from Globisporangium megalacanthum, assembly GCA_023334115.1. Lineage (NCBI taxonomy): Eukaryota > Oomycota > Peronosporomycetes > Pythiales > Pythiaceae > Globisporangium > Globisporangium megalacanthum. The sequence goes on along the minus strand of JAASGD010000756.1, from coordinate 11,551 downwards.
TCGCGATGCCATGTTGACTGCGAACGCGATGACGGGCCGGGTGCGGTTTGCGATCCATAGCAATGATCCCAGCGCTTCCCGAACTCGATGGACTTTAACGATCTCGGCACTGGCTGGGTCGTTGTAGTCAGTGCTCGCGTCTATCGGCGTGGCGACCGGTCTTGCATGCTCCATGTTGAACGCGCGTATGGTGTTCTGAGTAGCTTGCTCTTGCGATAGAAAGAAGCTATTCTGTGACTCCTGGATCGTGATGCCGAGGAACTTCTTGACGGGACCGAGCAGCGTGATCTTGAATCGAGCTTTAAGCTGCGTCATGACTTGCAACAACATATCAGGGTTGCTGGTCGCGAACAGGATGTCGTCCACATAGAGTCCGAGCAAGACGAACCGCTTCGGGCTCTCGCGCTTGAAGTAGATGCACGGATCGAGCTTCGACCTCGAGATGCCCAGTTCTTGGATGAACGCGTCGATCGTCTCGTTCCAACAGCGACCCGGCTGCTTCAAGCCGTACAGAGGCTTGTGAAGCCAGAGTACTTTGTCGTCCATGATTCCGAGCTCCGCTTGCGGCTTCATGTAGATGTGCTCCTTCAACTTGCCTTTCACGTACGCGTTGGGAACGTCGCCGTGCGTGAGCTCGAGAGCAAGGAGACTTGTCAATGCAAAGAACAACCGTACGCTGCTCGTCTTGATGACGGGCGCGAACGTCTCAGAGAAATCAACGCCGTACTTTTGACTGAAGTCGCGGGCCACCAGGCGGGCCTTGAACCGTCCGATGTCTCCGCCCGCGTCGAATTTTAGCTTCAGTACCCACTTGCAGTCGACAATGTTCGATGAGACGTCCGCCAAGTCGACCACTTCCCACGTCCCGTTGTCGATCAAAGCGTCGAGCTCCGTTCTCACCGCCTCGAGCCAGTGATCTTTCTCGGGTGACGACAGAGCCTCCTTCACTGTTCTCGGTTCGCGTACTCACATCGGCACCATAGCGACGCCGTCTCGGTACTGTGACGGGACCCGCGTCTCTCGACGCTGGCGACGTTCCGCGATCCCTGGCTCAGAGACTTCGCACTCCTTTTCGCTCAATTCGACGTAACCGTCGCGTCGGTCCAGCTCTGCCTCATCAGCTTGCGTCTTCCGAGGGGCCGATCGCAGCGCTTGCATGCGCTGGGAGATCATGATCTTCTTGGTCCGCATAACGAAGACCCGGCAACCCTTGACACGATCATCTTAGCCAGTGAACACGCCTTGTTCACACTTCTTGCGCGTCCCCATGGTCCTGCTCTTCATGTGCATAGTCACCTTCAGCCCCCAGCGAAGCACATCCGCGAGCATCGGCTTCTGTCCTGTGAGGACTTCGAGCGGGGATTTACTGTCGGCGTTTGAGCGAGTTGGGAGTCGGTTTCTCAGCCACGACTGATGCTTCAGAGCTTCCGACCAGAGCGGTCTTGGAGCGTATGGTGCGTCAAACATCATTGCGCGCATGCCATCAAAGATCGTGCAGTGCCGTCTCTCCACCTTGCCATTGGATGACGACTCGTCTGGCTCTGTCAGCTGCTGACGAATGCCGCGCTCAGCGCACCATGCTGACATCACATTCGTGCCGAACTCGTTCCCGCTTCGAATGACTTTGACTTTAATGTCGTGCTGCCGTTCGAAATGCGTCACGAATGCAGTCAGGATCGGGAACCAGAAGGACTTTGCACGCATCGGGAACACCTCTCCGTAGCCGGACGCTTAGTCAACAACATGTAGTGGGTGCGGATTACCGCTGTAGTCGTTTGGCTTGACGTCGATCTTCAAGACAACACCGAGAACAGCTTCAATCTCGTCGGTCGGAGCGGATGCCGAGCTGTCCGTCGCTGCCTTTCCACGCCTGCTTTACTTGCCCAGCTTGCAAGCTTCACAGTCTTGGTGCGTTTTGTCTGTGATGAGAACGCCCTCTGCCAACCCATGGTTCTCCAGCAGCGCGATGGCGTCGCAGTTGACGCGGCCGAGCCATGCTTGCAACCCCATGATGGAGTCATTTGGGAGACGGGCGACTTGAGCGGATGCGACCGTCGCTGTTCTGCTGCTCAGATAGTAGATGCTGTCGGCCAGGGTTGCTCTACCGACAACAGCATGATTTCCGTCCTCGGCTCTCCACAACTCCGCGCCGTCGGCTGTGAACGAGATGGAGATTCACTTCCTGGTAAGTTGCGCCCGGGAAAGGAGATTCCTGTCGAGCCCCGGAACCACGTGAACATCACGGAGCACGATTCGCTGGATATCTCCGTCCCCGGTCTCAATGCCGATCGGAGTGTCACCCTTCTCGTGAGCCGTGATCACGCGGCCATCCCCAACAGTGATGTCAAGCGAGCACTGGCGCATATAGATCATGCCATGGCTGTCACCGCTGAGGTGGTGGCTCGCTCTGGAGTCCAGAAGCCAGTCTTTTGCGGTTGTGGCGACTGTACTGGCCACCCAGCGCGACGCGTAATGGTTGTTCTCGCACTGTATCCCTCCGACTTCAACACCGGCTAGGTTGGCTGTGCCCGTTCGCCGAGGCTAACGGTCGCTCTCCTTCTTTGTCGGGCAATTCACAACGATGTGTCCTTCTTCATCACAACTGTAACAGCGGCGACATAGCTTTGGCGTCCGCGCTCCTCCTGCGATATTCGCGTCGGCTTGCGTGCGCTTCGTGCTGTGGCCGATCCGCTTCTTCGGCGTGGCCGACGTCTCCTCCTGCGCTTGTTCGTCGACCGCGTGCTTGGTCGGCGCCTTGGCTTTGCACAAAAGCCCTTCCCGTTCCCGGTTATGGACGTGAGGTACCGAACTGCGCGATCTAGCTCCACGCCGTACTCGCTACTTTCCTGGTCGATCTTCGCCAAGAGACAGCGCTCTTCAGTCGGGCACGTGTAGGAACAGAAATACTCGAGCACGATCTAGTCACTGTCACCATCCATGCGGTTCGCGACAGCACGCATGTACTCTACATGGGCAGTCCATGTCAGGTGCGTCTTCTTCAGCGCTTCAAGCAGTTTGCTCAGTTGCGCTTGGCTCAGCTTGCATCCGAGCCTGATCTTCATCGCCGCACACAAGTCGTCGAACGATATGTCCGATGAGCGGTCTGTAAGGTACTTGAAGTGAGCGAACGCAGCGCCACGGAAGCAAATCGTCATTGCGCTCTTGCGAAGCCCCCCCTACATCACAATTTCGAACGTCTCGAGTGTCCTGATCTGAACATCAAGCTGATATCTGAACGTGTCCCAGTCTGCTCCGAGGCCGGGGTGCTTCTTGTCCCCGCTAAACTTGATGGCTTCGAAGTCCTTGAGCTATGGAGCACCGACTGGACGCACCGACACTGATGATGACGGTGCAGATGCCGCCGCCATTGTCACGTTCGAGCTGGAGGGAGCTGTGGATTGTGTGTACGCGAGAGCTCTCAGCTCGCGCACTTCTCTCTGCAGACTCGCGAGAGCCTGCGTGAGGTTCGCCTGCTGCACTTGCGGAGCCAGCGGCGTTCGTGGCGTCTGCCGCTCATGTCGCTGCTGACCTCAGTACATCAGTGTTGTCCGTGTCTGGGATAGCTCCATGTTTCCAAACTGCGCAGCTAGGTTGCGCGCCACGAAGGGGCTCGAGTCCTATGTACTCAATATCATGCCTTGGGCTCCATAACCTGTCGCTGATAACGACGCAATCGCGACCTTCGATTCCACGCACCGGAGCTCTCACTGATAGCCGTTCCAACTCAGGATCAGGAAGATGCACTTGCTGGTCGTTGGTATATTGAGAACTGAACAGGCTGTTGATGCCCGCACTCTCCACACTAAGTTCTGGTCTTGTGTGGCTGTGCTATTCCACTATGAACTCTTACTCACTCTCTCTCTCTGCTTGCACAAGCGTCGGTCTTCCATATCGATTCAGCTGGCGGATCGACTTGCTGTGCTGATCCTCGGGTTGATGGTGTCGTCAGCGGTCCTCCTGCAACAAATGTCGGGAGCGCTGCTATCAGGCATTGGGTGGGATTGGCGCTTGGTGTGCAGTTCACGTGGCCGAGTTCCATCAATGAGATGTACCTGAAGCCGGGTTGCTTGTTAACTTGACGTCGGTAGCTGCGCACGTGAGCGTCGCACGATTCCAAAGCGCCACACAATGTGGCAGTGAGAACTACTCCGTGCGACGACACAAACGGATATGTTGACCGACAGCGCGTGATCTTGAACAGCTAGCACGGCTGCGGGTGCGCTGTGGAAATGCATTCCGATAGCTACAGTCGGTTGCAGCGCTTCCATCACGTCGAGGATGTCCATCTTGATTGTTAAATCTTCGTGCTTGCCCCTCACGCAGGATTTTGAGACCATGAGCGTGTGGTTTGCTGCGTTCGGTTGCGCGCCCCGATTACCAGAGGGTGTAACTCCGGGTTTGTATGGTATACAAACTTGTAGCTCACGTTTCGCCGAGCTCTTCTGGCCAATCATTCACTTGTTGGCCTTGTTCTCTGGATTCTATCAAGAGTAGTTACAGTCGTCTGACTGGAGGTCTGATTGGGTCCCAACTCTTGTACATTACATTTCACCGTTTATCCCGCAACACAATCAGCTACACAAATACCTCCAACATCTGATGGAATCTTTCATATTTTTGATTTATCGTGATTCGGCTAGGGTTAGGGTTACTATTATACATTCGTGCTACCACACCTCCTAAAATTCATGACATAGAGTAATATTCAACCGTAGTTTATTATACTAGCCCAATCCCCTACCCAATGTAATATCCTCCGATCTTATAAATGATGTGTGATGTTGGCCGATGCTCCGGTCACCTTCCGCAGAAATCACTTGATTAGAGCTTGCTCTATTGACAATAACGAAAGTAATAATGAAATACAGGGGCTTTGCCTGTGAACTTTTTCGTATCCACAGGGAGACCTAGTGTTCATTTACTACCCGAACAATTGTGCATCGAGTGCGAATAGAGACATATCATAACGCACTGATTTAACATAGACATCTTTATCCAACAAGGTTGACTGCATCTTCGGTTTTCTGGTTCGTTTAGCGAACGACACTGCATGGATCGCCTGTGGTGAAACGATTAGCGCTGACCGCGGAGCCGGCCTTCATCAACATTGCGCCGTCTCCGAGGTGCATGTCTATGAGGCGATGCAAATCTACAGATGCTCAGCTACCGCTGTTGTTGCATGAATGTCGCACTCAAATTGTATGCGCTCATGAGCGTGTCGACCACCATAGTGCTGTGTTAGTTGAGGTCTGACTCACGCATACGAACTGATGCTCCAACCGCATATGTCAGTGATACCGTTCCTGTCATTACCGCTACAGTTGGCGCCACAAATGATTGACCCAGATATGGCTTTGTATTATTGAAAAGGACAGCCAATGAAAGTGGTGGGATTCTGTTCAGCCAGTGGAGAAAGTTTTGCACTCCCCTCCAAACAATGCAGTCCTTTTCTGATCTAAACGTGAATTCTGGACGCTTTCACGCGCGAATGGATGGTTGTGTTTGCCTCGCCATCGCGGATTGAGCTCACTGGGTGTGATATACGGAAGGCAAATGCCTCCCACCAATTTACGACCATAAAAGCATCACCTGTGACAAGTCTGCACCCACAGCAGGTTTACTTGATTCCAGTATTGTGAATTAAACATCTATATAAGTCTCATATACAATTCGCAACTGAATGCTTCAGTAGGACACTAGGACAGAACTAATTTGGCTTTATCTTGCCGCCCACGCATCTCACCAACTCTCCCAAATCCTTGCCATGGCATCCGTTGCTGCAAGCCTGTCGTTTGCGCCCTCTCAGCCCCACGCAAGCAGAACTCGATTAACATTCGTGAATGCTGTGGGAAAAATACAATTGCGTGAGATCTAGATATGCTCGTTCCCACTGTCAAAACCATTCCCGTAGGTACCGCAAGCGCGGTCAGCCACAGCTACAGCCACGCAGCATCGACATCCAGGTATCACAGATGAGCGAACCGACTGACGTATTGTGTGCGCTGTTGAGAACAACCGATTTGCGTGTGCTGCGGAACTTGCAGCTAATGTCACCACTTAAAGTGCTGCTGTGACTGCGCCGACAGTGCGAACGTGGATCAGGACAGTAGGGCTACATGGACGAATCGCCCTGAAGAAGCACTTCCTCTCCAAGATTCACAAACGCAAGCGGCTTGCGTAGACCAAGAGAATGCTGTCTGCATTTACGCGCGAGACCGACTGGGAAAGTGCGCTCTTCATGAACGAGGGGCCGGTGCAAATCCACGACACAGCGAACAACGTACATGCGCGGCACCGTATGCACGGATCCCTTAACGAGAACTGTACGGTGCCAATATATGGTAACGTGCTTACCTCGCTAATCACATGGAGTTCTGTCTTGGGTGGTGGTGGTGTAACCTCGCGTTACGCAATCAAAATGTCACAGGCTACTACCAGCAGCTGCTACAACAAGAGAAACCGTCCAACCGTACGCTATTTGGACTCTCTACTCCAACTCCGTTCGTTCAAGACAACGCGGCTGCGCATCTAGCGAAGGTATTGTTAGTGGTAGTACGACCCCTTCAACATTCCGATTTCCAAGATCCGCCACAATCGCCAGATCTTAATCGTATTGAAAATATCTGGTCAGTGATGGAAACAGAGTAAAGGAAAGACAGGGCACAAACATGTTAGAGGACCTGAAGACAAACTCAAGCGCATCTAGAGCCGCATTGACGACGAGAAAGTCAGAGATGCTGCCTCCCGATGCCGAAGCGTCTAGCATAAGTTGCTGCTGCAAATGGAGGAGATATACATGTCAGCTTGTAATTTGTATGTGCGATTTGCATCGGAGTTTATTCACTATACTGAAATCAAGTTAAATTGGTTGCATACACAGAAATTAAAACGTGATTGAATCCAGAGCTTCTCCTAGCACGGCATTGTTTTACTTGAAGTCGGCATTCAAATTCTTCACATTCTGGCGCGAGTCTTGACTCAAACACACTTGTTCTGTCAGTTTTGTTCACGTACTGTCAAATCTTATGGTATCCCAACACAGTTTGACATTTTCCCTCAACCCTTGTGCGGGCTGTCCACAGCGTCGAGCCTCGCGGCTTCTCCACTGACAAGCTACAACACCGGCCTCTCGCCAGAAGCAGCCAGAGCTGCTACTTCTGTTTCGCTTAGCAACAACTCGACATCTTCAATGACGACAGTCCTGTGAGCTGCCCTGTGGTGTAAGGACGCTTCAAACGACGCACATGCAATGAGTGCAAGCTGTACAAGTGCATGGTTGCACAACCAAGGCACTACACAACTACTGTATGAAAGCTCCAATCGCATTTGGCCCAGAGATGCACAATGAGAGGGGATTGCTAGATTGATCTCGTTTACGACCCCTGGTTTTTTCGCCGCTGGTTGATCGCTCGATGGGGAGCGGGTGGTGGGTATGTGTGCACAGTAATGCATGTCGTGAGCCCTGCTCACGGGGTCCACTTGCGTTTTGCTCCGCAGCTGACAAGGCGAGTTCACGCAGTTCACTCAGATCAGCACACCTGTCGGGACACGGGTCTCCAGTGTTGCACCGAGCTGCAAATCGCAAGCAGTCCAGTGTGCTGGCTACTTTTGGAGTATCATGAGCCAATTTGGAACTTCTGGTGGAAAAGCCAAAGACACCACCGACGCCGAGTGGAAGTTGCGCCTCGCGGAGCTCCGCGAGATGCTCCCGAGCGCAACCACTGCCGCCAGCGATAACAGCCGCCCGATAGCTTCCAGCAGCTACCAGCAGCGCCCCACCGGCGGCGAGTTCCCGATGCTCGAAGCCGCCGACTCGCCCGCTCCCACGTCGCAGTCGCCGCCGCTTGCGGCCTTTGTGCCGCAGTCTGCGTCCTCGCGCTTTTTCACACGCGTTGAACAGCGCGACGAAGCGCTGGCCACGAGCGAGGGCCGGCTCGACGAGCTGCGCGCGTACCACCGCTCTCACTACGCATGGCGCTTCTACCGCACGTTCTGTCAGTTCCGCTTCGGCTACTTTGCCTTCCTCGTGCTCATGGTGATCGTCATGTTCTCGTTCACGATGCTAATGGAGTTCTTCTTCGCCATCTTCCTCCCGAGCGCCAAGTACGACGACTACTACGTCGCGCGCTCGATCGGGCTGCTCGTCGCGCTCCCCGTCGCGCTCTTCTTCCTCTCGTACTTCTTCGAAGAGGCGAGTCGGCTCTTTCTCGACGCCATCGACAAGGCCGACGGGTCGCTGCCCAACTTCCGCCTCGCGCTCGCAGTCATCATCCACTACGTGCGCCACCGAAAGGAGATGCCGGACCCTCGGGCAGCCGCACGCGGCAGCAGAAGCAGCAGTGGTGGTGGCGGGAGTGGGGCAGTCGCAGGGGTGGCGGATGACAACGACAACGACGCTCTCGGCAAGAGCGGGATCCGCACGACGCTGCTCATGGCGGCCGAGGACGACCCGTTCGAGGACGTCGGGAAGGAGGAGGAAGACCTCGCGTGGGAGCGTCGGGAGGAGCTGAACGAGCACGCCGAGGCGGAAGCCGCTGTCGCGCAGCTCACAGCGCCTGCGACCGCCGCGTCGACAGCGAATCGCTGGAAGCGCGTCAAGGCCGCAGTGACCGCGACGCTGCTGATCCGGAGAGTGGAGCACACGGCGCCAGAGATCGACGTGTCGACGTTCGTGCTCGTCGACCTCTTCTGCCCCGTGCTCTTTGAGATCGCGACGCTACTTGCACTCGTGCTCGAGTTTCTCGTGTCGTGGTCGCCGAGCAAGGCGTTCCTGGCGTACGTGCAGATGGGCTTCTGGAGCCTCAGCGTGTACCTCATTGTCTGGGTCGTCGCGCACTTCTGGAGCTCGCGCAACCGCAAGATGCGGCTCATGGTGAGTACGTACCGCCGCCGTCGCCGCACGCTGCGTCGGGCTGTGAACGAGCTCGACCGCCAGAAGCGCTCGGAGCACTTGTGGCTCTTGGACGTCGGCTTCCGCTTCTACTACCATGTCGGCCAGAAGGTGAACCCTGCCGCGTGGTGGCGAGCGCGTCACGGCAAGAAGAAGCGCTCCAAGTCGGCGGACGAGGCGGCAGCGCTCCAAACTGACGGGACGATCCAGACGGACGACCTCTCGATCCGTATCACGTCCGACAACGTGGCGAGCAATGGCCAAGTGCGCCAGCCAGGTGGTGCGTTCTTGGACGTCATCACACGGCTGCACGCGGCTGCGGAGGCTCGCGTGCGGATGCGGTCGTCGCAGAACCCGTGGAACCGCCTCTCGTACGCCAAGAAAGCCACGATCCTGTTGGTGCTCGTGGTCGCGTCGGCGCTCCTCTCGCTCTACTCGTTCCTCGTCGGCTGGCCGATCATGGGCGTCTGCCTCGTCGCACTCGGCACGGTCATCCAGAAGCGCTTCCCGCAGATCTTCGGTCGCGCGTTCCGCCACTTCATCACGGCGTTCGTCGTGCTCTCGCTCGTCTTCTTCTCGTCGACGTTCCTGATCGGAACGTTCGTGAGCGGCGGGAACTTTAAGCTCGGGCCGTTTATGAACGGCACTGAAGTCGACACCGCACTCGTGCAGTCGGTGTCGAACGCGGCTGCCAAACCCATCGGCCTCTCACTCGGTTTCCAGCAGTCGGCTGAGTACCCTGCGTGCTCGATTGACTACGACGGGCTCACAGTGCTCGACTTGGCGCTGATCGCCGACGCGGCGTACGGGAACTCGACGGACATGCACACGCAGAGCCTCGCCAACCGGTTCAACGGGACCGTGCTTGGTAACTGGACGTACGTGGCACGGAACGACGAGGCGAAGGACCACCAGGCGTGGATGGAGCTCTACTTTCCCGCGGTGAACACGACCGTGATCGCAGTGCGCGGGACCGCGTCCGCCGCCGACGCGCTCGAGGACCTACACTACTGGTTCGGCATCACTATCATGCAGGCGGTCGACGTCTTCGTGCCGTTCCTCAAGCAGCTCCCCCGCGCGTTCGTCGTGAACCTGCTGTCCATGCGCTTGATCACGCGCATCATGCCCGAGCCGGTCTACATCCCGCTACTTCGGCACGTCGAGGAGGTGCGCGCGCGCGTGGGCGACAACGTCGTGCTCACCGGCCACAGTCTCGGCGGCGCCATGGCGGCGATGGTCGGCGCCAAGACGCAGACGCGCGCAGTGTCGTTCTCGGGTCCTGGACTGCTCTACTCGCGCGGCCGCTTCGGCGTCGACGCGAGCGACGTCCGCGACAACGTGCTGACGTTCAAGCCGCGCAAGGACATTGTGCCGCGTGTGGACGAGCTTGGAGGGATGGTGCAAGAGCTGCGGTGCAAGCAAAAGTCCCCCATGGGCTGCCACAGTAGCTTCACGCACATCTGCGAGCTGTACTTGTCGTGTGGCGACACGCGGCGCCGCAACTGGGCGGTGAACGAGCAGTGCCTCTCGTACCAGGCGCTCCCGGAAGACGACGAGGACGGCGGATAGGAGCGCAGCCATCGAGAAGCGACGAGAAGACAGTGCATGCAGTGCTGAACAGTGGCTGCTACGCTTCGTACGAGTCTGTCCAGAATACAAGCCCATTCATGCATTCGCTTCTTGTGACTTGCGAATGTAATCAGTTGGGCACAGCATCGCTTGAGGTTTAACCATTGCCTGCTGCCGACACCTGCAAATGTGACAAGTTGAGAGAAAGAGTGAGGTGTCAGCATCGAAGCTCATAGAACACAACCAACTGAGGCGACAACGGCATCGCGTGAAGGCGTACGCGAGGGATGTCGTGGTGCTCCGTGAGGCTACCGAGGTACTGGTTGAGCTCCTCGACCCGCTCACGGTACGTCTTCCCAGCGACCTTTTCGATCTCGGCTTGCTCCTGCAGTACCGAACCAGTGTCAGTACGAACCTACTGTCAAGCAAACGAGTGATCGCATCCACACCCGCACCCGTTTCTTGCGGTGGGCTTCGTGGCGGCGCTGAGCCGGCGTCATGTCGTTCACGACGACCTCCTCCTGGGCGGCGTCGATTCGGATTTCGCCTGTGTCCTCGCTGCTCGTCTTCTTGTGCTTCTTGTGCTTCTTGCTCTTCTTGCGCGTCGACGTCGCGTCGTGCGCCACTTTGAGCGACGCACCGCCCTTGAGCTTCAGCTTCCCACGCTTCACGTGCTCCATCTTCTGGAATCCAAACAGGTTCTTTTGGTTCCTGCAAAAAAGCCAATCGACGTGGCTATACTATTGTGATATTTCCGCGTCACTTGTGGATCGTAACGTAACGCCAGAAGTGCAAGTTGTAACGCTAGCGTACGGTCCGGATGTTGACAAAGCAAAAAACAAGTTCAACGCCAGACTGGTCACAACAGTCGGCCTTCAGTCTCCTTTCGATCAAGCCCTTCAGAAGAACCACCACCCGAACCAGTTGCAAGGATGTCGTTGTCACCACTGAACACTGAGCGCGCCAAGAGCGACCTGTCGGCGCGTGAGATCGCGTACGTGCTGCACCAGGGCCAGACGCAAGTGGAGCGCTTGGAGAGACTCGAGGCGCTGCTTGTGGCCGATCCGGTCTTCAACCACGAGACGATGAACT